>OMKL01139101.1:0-11344 GCA_900302295.1 Parasudis fraserbrunneri | reverse complement strand
AAAGAAGAAGAGAAAGAGGTGAGCTATCTGCCGTGACAGGAGGAAGGTTACTGACCAAGGATGAAATGAACAGAATGACATTTTTTTTTTACTGGGCGTCAAAGTCGTATTAATCTGTGTCTTCTGAATCTTGATTAAGATAAATATGCTGTCACTGCCATGTGCTTTTTGGTTGCTTAGAAGCAAAGCTGGCAGCTATGGGAAGGCAATTGCTTTGGTCTATCATGGTTGAGTAGTGAGGCACTTAGAAGGAAACTGGACGCAGAAAGGTCCTGCAAGCAAGTAAATATTACTCTCACATGGAGAATCACTCATTGGACTGTTCGTTTGCATCCTGCGGTTGAAATCATGTCGGCCAAAGGTTTGGTTATTTGTAAAATGCTGGTCAATTGACCAATTTTTTCCTCATAAGATTTATGGTTTGATTCGCAGGGATTCTCGTTCCCCGGACGACAGACATCACGACCGAAAGAAGAAGAAGAAGAGAAAAAACGAGAAGGAGAAGTGATACTGCCAGATCAGTACGTCAGAAGACGGCTCAGAGGACGGTCATCACAACCTGCAAATAGACTGAAGTTGTCTAGTCTAGTCTGAGGAAAAACCAAGGCACTCCACTTTTAGTGACACAGATAAAACGCCTTTATGTCATCGGCAGGTTCTATTTGTAATCAATCCAGACTGCGCTCAAGGCTATTACTACTATTATTATTATTATTATTATTATTATTAGTGCGCACAGCAGAAAATATAATCTTGAAATGACAAGGGCTATCGCTTTCTAAAAGGACGGACAAAGGGGATGCGTCTTCAAATATTTAATTCAGATTTCAGCGAAGAGGGCGCAGATGCAGAGACGCGTCGGTGTTAATATTTTAATCATGTTCTGTCTATAGCCAATGAAATAAAGGAATTTTATCTTTCATTCACTGAAAGGCAAGTGTATTCGTTCCAAGACGCTCCCCTGTTCCATGGTCTTTTTTTATGTCCAGTCATGTTGTGGAAATTCATATCATTCCAAGTTTACCTAAGATGGCTAATGGCTAAGAAATGAATGCTAATAAAGTTTTGAGAATGTTACTCCAAGGTCCCATTTCTCACATTCTTGCCCTTGCATTGTTCTTTGGAGGTAAAGGGACAGTCTCTTTGTTTTAAAGGAACACCTATTTGCCATCTTCCCCAGAGTCGGACAAGGAGATTGATGTCAATTTCATCTCTGTGCGTCAGATTTGGAGTTGTTGGGAGTTGTGTTTCTTCACTTTTGATGCAGCAAGGCTAGCTGCTCCCTACTGCTTCCAGTCCCTGTGCTAAGCTAGGCTAGCATGCAGCTGGACCTCTCTGGGGCTACTGGACACACAGATGAAACTGATATCAATCTTCTTGTATGACTCTGGGGAAAATGGTAAATAAGTGTGTTTCCCAAAATGTTGGAGCGTTCCTTTAAAGGGAAAATTCACCCTAAAATAGAATTCCCATAGGTTATTTCTATAATACAGTACAGCTCCGTTTCAATTTGTGAATATGAACAAGTGTCTCCTTAGGCTGAACACCAAGACTCATGACAAGAGATCAGTCCTGGAGCTATGACGGTACCCCTGGTGATTTTTAATGGGATATGGGTGCATTTTCTGATTCAGAGCCATAAGCCCTACATTTAACAGGAAACTCGTTTAGAAGAAGAAATTTGATGAGCCCACAAAGGCAGTTGCTAATTAATTGTCAGTGGACTAACTCGATGACATGCTATCATCTCCAACATAGGGAGATGGTTGTATGGTTTATAGTTATTGACTTAACTGTCCCAACATCACTGGAATAGCACAATGTAAATTCTATTTTGGGGATTGGATTTTCACTTTTATGTTATTGGCAAAGCAGGGAGATACAGGAGAGAGGATCTGGGGCAGACACCATTGTAGATCAGCAGGGCCACACACACACACACACAGAATCATTAGGTGTGCAGGTCAGTCAGTACTGTATCTCAGTGGGGTAGGGTTCAAATATGTGAACAAGGTGAAATACACACTAAAAGTGGAACCTTGGGGCGTTCTCATTGCAATTTTGGGAGCATTTAATGAAATTTCAACTGCATTTTTGGCCCGAGCGCCCTGTTAATTTCTGACCCTGAACTCAACAGTATTTTAGTGCTGTTATTCACAAATATCTTATTGTGGTTACTTATCAAAAGCATGTTGACAAAAGGGTTGCATAGGTAACATTCAAGGAATATTTGGATTTCTCAAGTTACTGATGTCATCTCTTAAAAAGAAAAATCCTAAAAAAAAGTTCACTAAAATATGTTTCTGACAACAAATAGCATTTGCAATTGCTGGATCTTAACTCATATTTGATCTGCAACGCCTAGTTTGACAGTTTGATCCGAATTTCATGTCAAAGTATTTCTCAGGCCTGATAGCTCTGACGGGGATTAGCTTAGCCTTAGCTATTGGGCAACACACTTATCAACAACAGTTTATTGGGCCATCTTGTTTAATACTTCAGTGATGTTGAAATGGGAGCTGTCACCAACCTCTCGAAAATAAATATTGAAACCATTTCAAATATTCAGAATCGGCATATATTTTTAAATCTATTTTTGACAACACTACATTGTACAAAGCACAATGCAAAGTATAGGTGCAACGAAAAATGGACCTGCGAGCTCATGGGTACAACAGAAAATGGACTTGCAAGCTCCCAAGAGCACAATGCATGCAGGTATCGAATAATACGCCCTCTAGAGGCCATCTCATGAAGCCTTGATAACCGAGTGACCGATGGCCTGTCGTCACTTGATGCCCTTGGCTGCACCATGGGAAAAAGATTCTTTCTTTAGTTCTTTAGTGTGTGATTTTCACAGTCACTAGATAGTGATATATAAGATATGTATCACAATCTGACCTCTCTATCTTCACTGAAATCTTACAGAGGTGTGGGAGATTGAAAGACTCTTAACATATTGAATCAGGAGATCACATTTGTTTTGGTAGAACTGATTGAAATGGGAAAGCTTTTATCATCGGAGAGGAATAAGTCAAGCTTGTCAGTTGGTTCTGTCATATTTAAAATATCATGACTTTATTTGAAGGGGTGTTCATAAGGCTGACAGACATAACACTGCGGTAAAAGGTAACAGAATATCGGCCATTAGCAAGAAGTGTTGTTTATAGTTTATGTATTTGGACTGATGTTTGTTTTATGGGTTGATGTTAATTTTTCTTGAACTCAACTACAGTGGTAAAATGTGGACATTGCATAAAGATATGAACTGTTATTACTATTTTAACTGTTAAAATGAACAAGAGAGAAATGGAGAGAGTGGGAGGGAGAGAAAAATAAAGGAAGAAAGCGGTTTGTATAGTGTGAGAACTGAGTTATAAATACAGTGTTGGTCTATCAAGATGCCAGAGGGCATTATGACATTTTTAGTTTACAGAAAGGAAGTTGTGGTCTGCGATTTTAAAGACAAAAGCACTCTGTCAGCCAGCTTAGTTTCCTCAGGCAACTGGGTCGGGCTTTCCAGAGCTAGCGAAGAGACTACCATATCCCTCTCCATCCTTTGTGACTATCTGTAGTTACAATGTTCGCTATAATATGCATAGTAGTGCTACAATGGCAACTGACAGTGTAATAACATTATGGTATGTTTTTGGAAAGTCCAAATTCTACCACTGTAGTTGAGGTCTAAGGAAATATTAATGAGGCTATAGCCCAATATCAGGTTATAAGAGCATTTGACAGTGTAATCACACTTAATATAAGGGATATTTCATTTTAGTAGAGCTTGTCACGTTTCAGCAGTCTTACCTCTAAGTCCAGTATTATAAGAAGATCTTAGTGTATCTCTGAGTAAGCTAGCGACCACTGCTGTCCCTGTCGTCCGCTGTCAACACCATCATTGGTGTCAGGCACATTCACTTTCATTCATTTTGGGGACCTAGTCTGTGAGACTGCTGAATTTTGACAAATACCGTTTACAAATAAGTTAATTATCCCTTTAAAGACATGCTAATGGAAACTATACAAATGGTAGGCTTATGTCAGATGTTGCGTCATGTTTTTTCGACAGTGTTATACCAGTCTAATGAACATCCATGTTACCCAGGTCTTTTTCTGCCTCAACCTGACATTAGAGTCACCCGGACACAATCTCCTGTAAGGGCTAAGGCACCTGTGATAGCAAACACATTTTCAGCAGCAACAAAAAGAAAAAGCTTGGAAATTGTTCCATTTCCTTTCCTTTAAAAATTTGAGAGGGGTAAAGCAGACGTTCTGTGCCCCACATCACATTGTATATAGCAAGCTCCTGAATAATGCAGTTTAGTTAGAACAGGCCCCTCCCACAACCACCTGATTGGCTAAGTCCTTCCTACAGGGCGGTCTGACTGTATAGACCCTATGGAATGTTGGACAGGAGTGTCATAGCTGGCACACTTTTACCAGTGGGTCAAAAGGACACTGGAGGTCAGCTCTCGCGCTGCTGTGCATCTGAAAACCTTTTATAGGACAAAGAGTTAAAACGTCACAGTCCTGTTTGGTTCCATTTGTTCAGTGGGCCTTCTCTCACATAATTCCAATAATAGCGATTGGTACAGTCTCAGTCAATCATCTTTAACGTGTGGACTGTCACTCACTTTAGGTTCCAAATGTCTTTTAGTTTGACAGATGGACTAAAGATGGATTTTAATTTGACTTGAATTCTACAGGTTGTTGGAAAAAAAAACAACCGCAAATGCACTTCTTCTTCAAAGAAAATTAGAATGCCCCTTCATTGGGGGTTTCATTTCAACAAGGATATTTGGGAATAAAATGTGTTTTTGGTTTTTAATCGAGAAGAAGAATTTTAAGAAAACTGAAACAAAAGGAACATAGGAAAAAGACCGAGTTAAAAAATAAAGAAAGAAGAACAGGATTATAGATTATAAACAGATTTGAAGAAGTGTGTTTTGAATGTCTGTTTGAAGGAGGGGAGTGAATCTGCGTTGTGTATTTGTGTCTTGGCAGAGCGTTTCAGAGGGTGGTTTAGCAAAAGGGAAGGCCCTGTCAGTGTCACCCCAGGTTCGCTTTTCTTTCAACATGATTTTGGAACATGTTGAGTCTTTTTGCCATGTGGGTTCCAAGTCCTTCTTGCCTCGAAAATGTGGTCGTTATCTTCTGCCAATTCACCACTGCCATTGGCTTCCGGTGTATCTGAAAATGTGCCTTCTGTTGGTCAACCTCAGATGTCAGCATGGCATTTTTGTCAGATGTGGTAACCTTCAAGTGTTTATGTGGTGTTTTTCAGATACAACTGAGGCCTATGGCAGTGGCAGAATCGGGCAGAAAATAACTCCTTTTTCAGAACTTTTCAGTAACGGTGAAAGATGATGAAAACAAAGAAAGGCCCCATGACTTCTGTATCAAGGCAAGAATGACTTGGAACCCACACGTCAAAAAGACTGGTATGGTCCTCTAAACTCTCAACCTCTGTGACGTCCTGCTGAAACATTCATGTCTTATCGTGTTGAGTGTCATATGCTGAGTGATTGGTGTGGTCTTGTGTCTTGATCGGTGAGGTCCTATTGTCACGAGTTTTACAGAGACAAATCCCTGTGTAGTTTTTATATTCAGCAAATTCACTGATTCTGATTGTAATGAAAGTATATTCAATTATGTGTGTGAGAAAAAAAACAGAGTACTACTCTTCTGTGAAGCTACAAACACATGACTATCTTCCTCCATCGTTTTCTCTATTTTCCATCCATCCTTCTCTCTCTCTCTCTCTCTCTCTCTCTCTCTCCCCCTGCTGAATCTCGGGGGTGCCTCAGGTATTTCTCACCTTCTCGAGGAGGAGAGAGAGAGAGAGGGAGAGAGAAGAGGAGCCTGCCAGTGCCTGGGAACCTGAGGGCTCCCGGAGAGAGAAAGATACAGAGAAGGAGAGAGCGAGGAAGAGAAAGAGAGGGAGAGAGAGAGAGAGAGAGAGAGAGAGAGAGAGAGGCAGAGGGGACCGTCTGGTGTGAGTGGGGAGCGAGAATGCTGTGAGGAGCACGGCTCAGGGGACGAAATAACCCGGATCTTTTCATCCGTGTATCGAAGGACCTGAGAGTGGCCTGTACCCTGCCTAGAGTTTGGTGCCGTGGTCTGGATTTTAAACGGCCAAACGGATATTACCAGCACCATGGGAGCCCCGAGGGAGAAGGTAAGAAGAGGCAGCATACTCGAGCTTCACCCCCAGGGCCAGACAGGGGTTTGGGGGTAGATGGTACTTGTGGGGCCTGCTACTGAACGGAGAGACAAGGCCAGGTGGTGAATGCTGGTTGAATAGGAGTATACTAATGATGATCTTGAACGTCTTTTGAATTTGTCGCTGACACGTGGTCAGAGCGAAAATGCGATTGCGGTTGACTTTGCGCATGGTAATTATGAGAAGATTTTTGGCTGTGTTTATTCCATTGCCATTGATATTTGTGTTAGGTATGGTGTATTGTACCTTTGTAAATCGCAGGGTACTTTGAAAGAGGACATGCAGCATTGTGCCTCAGTAACCCCCGCATTTTAGCAGGCTGAGAAATGTACAGTACACAGAATGCCTTTTTTTTATTTTTAAGATTTTTATTTATTTTTTTACAATAAATGACAAGTTGTTTTTTTATGTAATTATTTTTGGGACCGGCTGACATTTTATGGGCTGTTTTGAGTTAATAAGACTTGTCCTGGAAGCTATGAGGAGACAAAACACCTCTTCAACGAGTCGATTGTGGCTCATGAGAAGATGAATCTTTTTTTTTTTAACGTAGGGCCTTGAGAGCTCAAAAGAAAGATGTGGTGTGAAACTCACATTTTCTCCGGACCGTTTGTCATGTTTCATCGGAAGCGTTTTATTACAATTTGAAAATGATGAAGAGGTGAAATCAATGGAATATTTCCACCTCACTGCCCCAGGGGACCTTGCAGGTCGAGATCGTTGGCTCATCCCCGGCCGGCCGCCTTGACAGGCTCCACCCCTTAACCTTTTACAAAGGTTTTGGATTTTGGATGCACACCCACCTGAAGTCTACACTCTTAAAACAAAAGATGTGTTGAAATAACACAACATGTGTTGTGCATAACTAAACACAAATACAGGTGTGTCAAAAAACAGTGTTAAAGGTGGGGTAGGCACTTTCAGAGAAATGAGCAAGAGTGAGCTTACATGTCCAGCTGAAATAGAGCAAAGCTCTGCATTACTTTTCAAGCCAGGCTCCCAGATTTTTTTTTATTGTTTTTTTAAAGTAAGAAAAAATATATCCTGGCTTCTGATCGCCTAATGTGACTCTGGGAACACCACTTGGCAGGCCAAAAAAAATCTGATTGGTTGTTAAGATTCAGGCCACCCTGACATTTTGAAATGTCTGGTTACAGGGCCTGGAACAGTCACAGAGACTGTTTTTTCCCCCTCAGAATATTTGATTTATTGATAGCTGCTGGGGTGTAAAGAGAATTTCATCAAATATAACTAAAATGGTTCTACAAAAAAGAAATTGCCTACCCCACCTTTAATAGCAACACAATTCTAATCCAGGTCGTGTCCATTTTCAACACATCTGGAAGAGTTCAGTTAGGGACGACATAGCCTGTGTTATTTCAACACATCTTTCTTGAGAGTGTAGTGAACGTCGTCTACGAGTTCTTCCATTCCAGGCTGAGGGCGTCATGACACCATGATGACCCAGGGGTCATCAAATGGTAGACTTATTAACGGTGCTTATATTATGACACCAGGACTGTATCCTCAGTAGTACAGTCAGCCTCTCTTGGTATTACCGTTATAGTGGATGCTGTGCTCACAGTATGCCCATGTTACATAGCTACCACACTACAGTACTGTGAATCGGTCATACGGTATTCCAGTTCTGTGTTGTGGTTCAACAACTCACGTCACTCTCACAATTCAGTGAATTGCTCTGTGTACATGTATGTATGTATGTATGTATGTATATATTCATAATTCACCAGGCTCTCCTCTCCTGTAAATAAAGGACTCTTTTTTTTTGGACCAAATATTGATATACATTTTAATCTGTCCATTTTCCTTCAGCGGACATTTTGTGACATCGTGGTGCATTCAACTTAACAAAAAAAACAACAGCTTGTCAGCGCTGTTCATTCATGGGTATCACTTAACGACAAGCTAGCTCGTCAACTCGCGGCGAGCCATACCCGTTGGTTTCAACGAGGACGTGTTTGGAGAGAAAAAAAAAAGAAAGCACTGAAATATAAAATGCCCCTCAACATGCATAGTCAAGCTGGGGGGGATGCCACCCGTTTTAAGAATTCACATTTGTTCTCCCAGTCCCCTGGGATACTTCAGTCAGTATTTGTGAATGCGCATCACTCTCCTAAAGCTCCTACAAATCAGAGAGAGAACCCTTGAGTCTGTGATGTCACTAGGACTAACTTCAGGGTAACTTCAGAGCTGTTAGCAATACCAGAAAATGAACCTTGTCCGGGAGTGAGAGAGAGATTTTACATCCAGCTGCATTCAAGGATTCTCTCTGATTTCTAGCTTTGGGAGAGAGCGATGCATGTTCACAAATGCAGACAGGAATACCGTACCGTGTGTGAATTCTTAAAACGGGTGACGGTAACCTTTCAGGCTATGCTATGGCGCACCCGCTCCGCTATGCTGGTCAAAGTCAAAGGTCATCTGCTCTCTCACAGCAGCGAGGCTTGCGAACTCGTGTTTAAGCCACTTGGAATGTTCTGGAATGTGAGATGTGGCTGAGAACTGCTGTGATGATGGCCCTGAGGTTTCGTCCCAACAAAGACCTCTCAGAGTGCTGCTCCTCACTCATATCTCAGCGGGGTCTTGAGTGAACTGCGGCTGACGTTGGCAAAGCTCTGTATCTCCAAGATAACGGTCCTACTCATTTTTATGGGTGGAGTCTCCTCCCACAATGCTCAACCTCTTCATTGTGACCTCATTGGTTGGTCACAGCATTTCATCGCTCATTGAAATGCGTTCATAGCGATCGAAGAAAATAAAAATGGCGACGAAGTGAATAAGGCATATAAGCTAAACTTTTATTATTTGACTCATTGTTTTGGCAGCCTTCTTGGGCCTGGAACTTTAGTGCATTTGCATCTATATGCAAATATTTCAAAGTTGTTGAGCTTCATTGTGATGTGCCTTGTGGTACATCTGACAAATATGTGCCCCTCCCTCACACTAAAGTCACCATAGTCCATAAAGAGTTGCATATGTCAAGAAAAGCTGATTAGCTGATGTTTGTAAACGTATTTCAGATCTGTCCCTTAGTCTTAGTTTAGTCTTGATATTTGTTGTAGTGAAACATAGGTAGACCAGTGTGCATTGTAACACAGTGTTACATGGATACATGGATCTCAGTTATGTAAGCCATCATTTAACACAACTACATTCTACATTCTGGAAAGAAACCTCGGGATATGCAAAGCTTTGAGACCTATAGGCGTACTGGTATATATAACGGTAGATGCTTCATTTCACGTCAGACAAAAATACCTTCAGTGGAGGTTAGTCTGGGTTTTTTGTTTGAGCTTATTTCCCTCTGTGAAGCAGGATGAGATGACTACTGTGTAGCTACCTTGCCCTGAATGTACTGTATCTGCAGTCATTGGAAGCCCAGAGGATGTAGATTAGCTCATTTGGGTGCTGGTTTACCGCTTAGTTCACAAGGGTGCATGTGAGGTCATCGAAAAAAACAAGTGTCACCTTCACCACAGGTTGATACAACTATTTAACACCTATTTATTCCTTATTCATACAGTACATGAAAAATATACATTTTGGAACATTCATTGACATCAAGACATGCTTAGACTATAACGACATCTCCAAGAGAGAGAGAGAGAGAGAGGGAGAGACAGAGAGAACAAATCAGGCAAGCAATTACTGGGTTAGGTGATTGAAGTACAATAGGGTGAGAAAATAACCTTTTGTTTTACCATCATCTTATTCCTCTGTCTTGTTGAGTAGATGATTAGGTGACCTTTCATGTCCATTCTCAGTTGTAAACGTTGTATGCACCTGTTTCAGTCTCGCGGTCCATTGTCCCACTGTTGGTGGCTGGTTCTGTAGCCTAGCATCGTTGCGATGACCAGTAAGGTCCTCAACATACGCAGTTGGTCTCCGTCGAGTCACATCATCTCGTCCTCGCCTCCCGACACAAAACACAGAGGATGGGGCGGTACAGCAACATTTAAAATGGCTTTTATCTCCCATTCGATGTCCTCCCAAGATGTCCGTAATCTTGGGATGATCCCAAAAGACGCGTATGGGTCATCCCGTCTGCCCACAGCCTCTCCAACGTAATGCCGAGGACCCTGTAATCGATGTGAATGTCACCTGAGGAGTTCTGACGTACCTAACCTCTGTCTCCCAGTCAAATTCGTTCCACAACTTGTAAAAAGCTGTTCATGTGTGTGTGTGTGTGTGTTTTTTTTTCTTCCTGCCCTTCCTTGCAGGTGTCCGTTCCCTCACGATTGTTTGTCCTGCTTTTGTGTGTCCTCTCCTCCCGCGCTCAGGATGAGTATTCCGCGTACCACTCAGGTGAGTGTTTGGACAAGTGACACGATGAGACGTGTTGCTCTCAGCCACGGCTAGTTACTGTCCTCCCAGATGTAGCGCACTTTCATTCACAACACCAGCAAGGTGTGGGTTAGTGGCGCATTAAAGTGCCGTTTTTCGCCGATTCTCAACCCGAATCCGATCGTTCCGCTGTGAGGAGGACATGTGATAATCTGACAATGAATCTTACCCAACGCGATCTGTGTCTCGAGGGCTTGGCCGGCGCACATCACCCGGCGGAGTTTCCCGGGTGGGGCGATTCGTGACGATGACTTACATCGGTTCATTTCGTGTCCCAATTATCACATGTCCCTCCACGCAACACAGCGATGGGATTCATGTAATGAATCGGCGAAATGCCCCTTTAACTAAGATTTTGATGATTTGAAGTGAGGATCGTGTAGAGGCTCGGCCACGGGGACAATTACGTGGAATAAGCACAGAATTTAGTGGTTGAGTTGACACAGTCTACACCGCTTGACTGCTGTCGACCCAAATACTGAATTACATGCTTATTCCGCGGAGTCGATTGCGTGGCTGAGTCTACACGGCCCTCATTTCAAATCATCAAAGGCTTAAGTAATGCTCCTTTAACAGTCAACTGAACATGGTAGCCAATCACAGCTCCTTGTGTCCGTCACCAGGTGATGAGCACACCTACGAGGGTTCCTTGGTTGACCACTATGACCACGCAGCCCGCCCACACCCAGGTAGGTATCATAGCACAACTTCCTCTACATGAATGGTAGTCATTTTTACTCTTTATGGTCGGGGGGA
>OMKL01139095.1:0-11006 GCA_900302295.1 Parasudis fraserbrunneri | reverse complement strand
TTGATAAAAATCAGCCCATAGATGTGTAATAACTGCATTAGATGCTTGAGGCTAATTTTGTATTGTCTTTTTTATTTTTATTTTTATTTTATTTTTTAAAGATATTTAAATTCAGTGTACAGAAGGCTTTTGAAATTGGTGTTTTTCCCACGGCGCTGCAGACTGTCAAATCGTTTTAGTACGGACGTTTTAGTAGGGAGGTTCTCGTAGGGAGTGTTTTGTGCGTAGGTCATGTAGGTGCTTCTACTGTAGCAACGACGGCAAGATCGCCGTGGTGACTCCCGCCTGCATCTCCACGTCTCCCAAAACCACCCCCCTCGAAGGACATCATCCTGCTTCCACTGGCGACATATTAACCACACCAACAGTCCCGCTGGCAGCCGGGCTGCTCCTCGGTACACAGACTCACAGACCAGCTGCACCTATACCTTGGTGCGCGCCGTGGGTCAGGACGTTCTCCTGCTCGTCTAGACTCATATTTGGCTCTATAGAGGGGTTTTATGTAATGATACATTTTGGCGGTGATGTTGCCAGAATTGCAGCTGCCACAGCTTTGTTTCAGAGCCAAATTGGAGGGAGTTTTTAGTGAGATTGCTTTTACGCCGCACATAACAAATCAGAAATGTCAAGGAAGGGACTGTTAACTTTGCTTCCAGTTACCCACACATCAGTGACGGATCTTAAAAATATGATATATGTTATGACACACACACACACACACATGCACACGCGCACGCATGTGGTAAAAAATAATGAGCAGTGATCTCTGAGCTGCAGGGTATATGTGTTCTACTGACAGCTCTGTCACTAATATCCCTCAGTAGTATTGGGGTTACAGCCGTCCCAGATGGTTCACTCCTTGTGACAGGCCAGGAGGGGACACTGGGAGGCAGGCAGCAGACTCCAGATATAGACACAGACACAGGCACAGGCACAGGTACATCGACTCTAGATTGGTACATATTTGCCCGCCTGCTGCTGCTGAACAGAGGCTGTGTGATCGTGGTTGTTTGGCTGCCTGGTGGACTGCTCTGCCTGTCCTGTTTAAACTTGGCACGCCCTAGTACGGCCCGGTCCTGCCTGGTACACAACACTGACTCACCTCTGGGATGACTGATTGGTAGTAGGATTGTCCTCTGGGTTTGTTGTGTGTGTGTGTGTGTGTGTGTGTGTGTACGTACCTCACAGCACTACATAGTGACGAGTGTATTACAGAGAGTGAGACCTGCTTAAGATTTCCTTCTCTCTTGCTTTGCATCTATCTATCTATCTATCTATCTATCTATCTATCTATCTATGTCTTTCTTTCTCTTTTCTCTCTCTCTCTCTCTCTCTCTCTCTCTCTCTTCCTCTCTCTGTCTCCTGTCCCTGAGAGAGAGAATTAGTGTACATACTTCAGCATCTCCTTTCATTTCCTGTGAGTGTGATTAGCTGCTAGCTAGCTCTGCTGCCAGCTCTCTCTCTCTTTTATCACAGCTGGGAGAGCGACCATCGCTCATAAAGGATACACTGAAGGAAAACAACTCGATAATCGGTTGCTTCATTAGAGTATTATATATACTAGTATAAACTAGTATTAAGGGGGGGGGGTCATAGTCATTATTGTGTGTGTGTGTAGTAGAAGTCATTATTACCAGAATCCTCAGTTGGCCTTTCCCCTTTTCACCTGAAAGTCAAAAGATAGACTCTATCTACAACTATCATCTTGTGATGTTAGTCCCAAGTGGCGCTCTCACCACAACAGAGTGCAGTTGAAGTTTACATCATCAAGAGACCAGGGATGGGCATGAGTAACCTAGTACTGGTTTATTTTATTTTTTTCTACAAACCGAAGCAAAAATGTGCATACATACATACATACAGTACATTAAATATATATATACCGTATATATAGGGCTGCATTAATGCATGTTAAATAATATATAGCAAAATGCATCTGTAGGGGCTGAGGTTATAAAGAAATTCATGAAAAAAGGTTTAGGGAAAGTAATCATAAGTACTTATCAGTCACAGGTGTCTTCAGTAACGTTGAATGGTGATCCGTTTTGTGAATACATTTGTTCTCCGATGTAACATCATCTTAGTTGGCAGACGGCTCCTTCGGACAGTCTCTGTTAACATTTCTGCTACCAAGCATAATTAGCAAGCGTAGCGTAGCGTAGCTCGACCAGTGTAACGTTACTTTGCACTTGTTGCTCCGCTGGGAAAGACAGTTCATCACTGCATCGTTTATACAACTTGGTTTGCGTGTCGGAGTGATCCAGGAATGTAAACGCACCGGCCACCCGGCTGGATGTCAAAGCTATGGGAGGTTGTTGGGGTCAAAAAGGGTAACGCGATTAATTGCGCCAAAAATGTTTTTCATGCATTAAGGTTTTCAAATTAATCGAAAAACTGTATGTACACGTTAATATTGACAGCCCTAATACACATAATACACAGAAAGGAGCAGGTATCCACCCCACAAGGTGCCAAACAGTGTAGCCCAGTGGGACATTACATGGGAGTACTGGTTTATATTACTGCTACCTACTTTACTGCTGAAATGCAAACCCACATTTGCATATTGCTTTTGTTTTGCCCGAGATTGAAAAAATTACACTAAGGTTAGAGAAATCTAACTATCTAAATTATTATTAAATAGTTTCCAGCAGCCTATGTTTTTTGGTGTATATATATAGCAATGGAATAATGGAAGCCCAACCCAGTTATTACAATCAAAGCTCTGAATAAAGTTCAGTACAAACTGAGTTCACACATTAGCCAGAGTGTTCTTTTTTTCTTTTCTTTTTTAATACTCTATTTTAATGCTTAGAGTGCTTGACGTCCATCTCTAGTCAAGACACAATATTCTCAGATTAAGCAAATCCCTTGTTTTTCCTCCGTGGAAAGCCGGAGGGATTACACTTCAGCTGGTTGTAGAGGAGGTAAAGGGTCCATTTAGAAACTCTGTAAGATGTAAAGACTATATTTTCCTATTTGACCCAGGCTGATGAGCACTGAGGAGATACTGATCAGAGATCAGAGGTTAGAATGAGCAGAATGATTTGGGGAACTATCTTCTATTGGAATAAGCTAGAGACGGTAGTAGTGCCGGAGAAGGACTCTTGACAATGGACAAAGTCCCCTGGACTTCATTGTCGCACAGGAATTATCTCCCGCTATCTGTACGTTTCATCTTCCGTTTGTGTGTGGGATGTGTTTGTGTTTGTGCATGTTTGTGCGCACAACTGCGAGGAGGTGTGTGTGCCATGCATTATCTCAACACCATCAGTTGTCTCTCTCTGTGTGTGTGTGTGTGTGTGTGTGTGTGTGTGTCTGGATTTGTGCCTTTGATAAACACACACTTTCCCATTACCGCTCGCGCCTCATTCAGCTCTCTGAAGCGTCTCTTAATTGGACCAGCTGTCCTCTCTTGTCCCAGTGGATATCAGTAATACACCAGAATATTAATGGTGTTGATGTTGAATCGCACTCCCAATAGGTGAGGGATATTAATGTTGATAATATTTATGTTGATATTTTAGAACGGAGCTCGTTAATGCTGTTAAATCTTTCCTGAAGACACAGAGCGTGTCATACCGGTCGGTGGCTTGAATTAATATTTTAATATCTAATATTAAGTTAATATTTTCAAAGACAAGATTGGTGAAGATGTACACCTATCCTGGTCCTAACCACATCTAACCAGACTCAAGTGAAAAGTCTTGGAAGCTAAGTGCCGTGTAGCTGAGACCTCGGCCAGTAATGAGGAGTTGAAAGACGTCCTGTTTGAATGAAGTAGTTGTTCATATCACTCCTGTCTGGATCCACAAAAGTGCGCTCGTGCTTTAATATGTGTTCAGAGGGCTGTGCAGTGAGTGTGCGGATGACCAGTTCGACGTTGCAGCTTGGCCAACTGTGTGACTGAGGGAAGCAATCGAGCGAATGCACACATGCAGTACACGCATGGACCAACCGACCAACAAATGATGAACAGATATTGAACCCACGGAGTGCCGTGATCATAGATGTGCACCCTCTGAGCACCCAACAATTAACCAACCAATCGTACAACTCAAATGTGAGGGAATATGAGTGGGCAAAAAGACAGATCAAATACCCTCTGTAAGGGAGGCATAGCTTTCCAGGTAAGGGGATTGCACTAGATTGTGGGATTATGGGTAATGTTGAATAGACTAGACTATCCTGAGAAACGTACTCGCACTGTGAAATGTCCTTGAAAAAGATGACCCCATTCTGCTTCAAGACTGGTTTACTAAGCTGTGATCGTTATCACCATTTGTCACGTTACCCAGAAGAGTTAGGCCACATCCTGACAGTTGATTTTATCAACTTTCTATATCTCATTTTTGAGTGTGATTTGTCCTCCACTTGAGGCTAAGTTGAGACATGATGTTCTCTCTCTCTCTCTCTTTTTGAATACACTCTCCTCCCCCTTCTCTCTTCTATTACTTGCAGTACTCTTCCTATCTCTTGACTCTCTATCCTTCTATCATTGTCTCACTCTAACTCATACATGTAGGGACTTTTTTCTCCATTCTTTATTCATAACGTCTGGTTTTATGAGTGTGCATGTGGGTGCGGATGCTGGTGTGTTCTTGTGTAGAGACAACTCAAGCTCAGAGGCTGAGCCAAGTTTTGAAGTATCTCTCCTTTCAGCGCAAGTGACCTTTTACTTTAGAGTGGGGAACAAACAAAGTATCATGAAATGCTAATGGAAAAAAACCTTTGCCTTCATTCGTTCCCAACCAAGATGTTGAGTGCTTTTTGTCATCTGTTTGTTAAAGGTCCCACATTATACTCATTTTCAGCAAGTTAATATAGTTTTTTGAGGTCTTTGAAGTTTTTATGCTGAAAATACCACTCGGATTATGCCCCTCTTTTTCAGTACTGTCCTTGACAGGCTGTTTCTGTGTGCACGACACACGCACGACCCAGGAACTGCAGCATGCACCTGTTCTATAATACCTCCATGGGCTCAAGATCCTGCAATTGCTTATCCCATTGAGCGCCTAAAATGTTATCCGAAAATATTTTGTGAACCGCTTGGGTGGAAAAAGAGAATGTTTACTTAGGAGCAAGCCGTCATGTTTTCCCACGCCCAACTCCGGAACTGCAGGGCTCAAGTTCAAGTTTATTTTACTGTCAAACTAGGCATTGCAAATCAAATATGAGTTAAGATCCAGGCATCCAGCAATTGCATATCTTTATTTCTCGCCTAAAGCAAGCACGTACCTGACTCATGAAATTCAGAGATCAACCTGTCAACCTGAATTGAAATGAAATACTTTATTATCCCATAGGGAAATTCGGTCCTAGGCGTTACAGACCAAATATAAATTAAGATCCAGCAATTAAAGGTCCCGTTTCCTGAATAAAATGTTGTCAGAAACATATTTTAGTGAACCGCCTAGAGAAATCTGACTAGGTTGTCTTATTTCACAGATTGTGTGTCAGTAGGCCCATCAGAGACCCAAATGTATGAGCACAAGCACTGGAAAAGTGAGTTTTTCATAATATGGGACCTTTAAAGAACCAGTACAATGATCACACTCCAACGCAGAGCTGTCTCTACGCCTTTACGTCACAGCACAAAGTGCCTTACAACTTTACCAAATCTGGACATCCGCGACCAATAACATAATATAATTTATTCAATATGTTAAGGAAAATAATACAAGTATAGGTGGCACCGGTTAGTTTACTTCCTATTTGGGCAGAGATGTTTGTCATTGGAACCAGAGGTGGAACGTCATCCAACTTTCTGTGTAGGAGTGTGCACAATGATGTTAATTCAGTCAGAAAAAGCTTATTCTGAAATGTTAATGTTAGGAGTGTCATTTTTTCAGCTTCAGATGTATCATTTGATTTGTTATGACTGTTTTAGTGCACCCTCCCTGAGCACAGCCAACTCTCAGTAGGTTGAGGGTGTGTGGCCTTCTGTTCATTGAAAGGAGATGTCAAGGTAGTATCATAATACATGAAGTATTTCAAATGTAGACACATTTGCGGGACCAGTGTGATCAGTTCCTGTGGGAGATTAACATCAGCTAACCTGTGCTAGCAGGTGATAAATACATTGTTACAGTTGCTGTGGATGTTTTTGAACCACTAAAATTAACTAAATTGTAGCAAACTAGTTTCAACAGTTCTGGCATTTTGGGTAATTTTACATCAACATACCTTCTGTTAAAAAATGCAACAAGATTCAAAAACATGATTTTCATTGCGCTGAATTCTTAAGAGAAAGTTGGAAGAGTGTGAAGAAAGGATTATATCTCCTATTGTAGTTGTGTGAATTAATATATTGTTTCTCCTTGATGTGGACCTTCAGTATTCTCTAACTTTTTTTTCCACATAGTTTTTACCTGAGATAATGAAAACAAGGACATACATTTTTTAAAGCGATAAACATGCAGGCAGATCATTGTATTAGATTCAGATTCTACATGGACTTAATGATATCATCCCTCTGGGCTTCTGATATTGATTGATATGATTCTTTCTGACATGAATCGATTCATATCATTTTTGCCAATCAAAGCAAACTTTATTTTCAGCATTTATGGCACAGAATGTATTAGATCTCGGTGATGGAGAAAGAAATTCTTTCATCAATAATTATTTTCTCCAATAATCCAAAACTGATGGTCCATGGTTACTGTTTAGTAAAAGGAATGGATTGGATAATTCCTTTGTATCGTCCAATACTTAGTTTAAAGATAGGGCTGCTGCAATAATCAAATAATCATGTGATCCTGAAAATTAAATAATTGCACATTTTATTTCCCCCTTTTTAGAATGTTACAATCAGTCAAGGAGCAGTGGAACATAAACTCACCATCTCATTTTACATCTCATACATCTCATATTCAGTGAAAACATTGAACAGAGCCCTGAATGAATCACAATCAGAACTATCTGTCAAAAAAAAGCACAAAAAAGCACAGGGATTTGTCTGGGCAGTATTGGTGCAGACAACTGATCCATAATGCAGGAGGCAGTGCAAGACATACGATATTAGCCTTCTCTATATAATACATTATATTACATACATTCTAGGACTGTCCTCGGTTCTTGGTTGACTAATAGTCATAGGATTTGTCAACTAATCGAACAGTTAATTTCCCCCCGCTATGTCCTTCTGCACAGGAATAAACAGGAATAAACGCAGAAGGACATCACTGAGTGAAGACCAAGGCATATTGTGGCTATATTATTGTGATGCCAGAAATGTGTTTATCGTGCTGCAAGAAGAAATGCAATCATCATGAAAACAAGGACACACGGTGTCATCATAGATGCCAAGCATTCGTCATGACAACAAGGACACAGTGTGTCATCATAGATGCAAAGCATTCGTCATGACATTAAAAGGCATACTACAACATCTTCATGAATCATGATAGGCTGCGTGTAGGCGTATTTTTAGACGGTGTAGCCTATATGTAGCCTAAATATTAAACACAACGTTAGACAGTAGGTAAGCTGAATTTAGCTCTGACATCCAACTTCAGAACACCCAGCTGGTGTAACAGAGCCCAGTGTGTTGGCAGCATTTCAGTTGAAATTGGCATACTGAACTTTACACATACTTCCTGTACACAGAACTGCTTCACCGGCACAGAGTTGGTGAAACAAAGAATAATATATCATTTTTGTTCATGCATAGATTTGTCAGTTACAACTTCACTTGGTAATTTCCTGGTTGTACACCCAGGAGTGAACTGGTCTTACACAAAGTGCCATGCATGTGAGCCAAAAACAATGAATCAACCATGACAAGACTAGGGCCTCTTGACATCGTTCTCCGCTGCCTCAGTGCAGCGGTGTGTGTGGTGTGGATGTCACTGCATTTGAGGTCACCATGCAGCGTCTGCAGTGTTTGCGAGGTGAACGGCGCACTTCCTAGGTTTCCTGCCCCTTCAGCGATCATGCATTGTCTGCGGTAACTGCCGAGAGCTCTGCATCATTTTGATTTGGGACCAGTGCACGGAGGCCAGTGCAAACCCCTCGCAGAACCTGTGTGGAACAATGCACTCACCACTCAGACCCTCCACCACAGCAGGCATGACTCTAATGAGCCTAGTCAACTAATCAGCACCTTTGATACATACACTGATACTATACACAGTGGGAAGGAGACTGATCCCAGGCCTGTCTTAATACATACACTGATACTATACACAGTGGGAAGGAGACTGATCCCAGGCCTGTCTTAATACATACACTGATACTATACACAGTGGGAAGGAGACTGATCCCAGGCCTGTCTTAATACATACACTGATACTATACACAGTGGGAAGGAGACTGATCCCAGGCCTGTCTTAATACATACACTGATACTTCACACAGTGGGAAGGAGACTGATCCCAGGCCTGTCTTAATACATACACTGATACTATACACTAATATAAGAGACACAGATCTTCTGTCCTGCACTTTGCACAGTGTCTGGATGTGCGTGATCTAACACTTGGTTGGATACTGGTGCTCCTAGAGTGCCCCGCCACAGTGCACACCACAGAGAGGGAACCCTGATGACGCACACACACACGCACACACACACGCACACAAGCTCCACTGTCACTAAAAGCCCTTTGGTCCTCCTGTGCTAGCAGAACAGCCAGATAGATTATTAGTCATATGGCCGTTGGCGTGGCTGTAGAGAGGCTGGCTATAACCAGCTAACATCACTCAACTAGATGTGCACACACACAGAAACACACACACTTTTTAAATGAGAAAAGGCAGTGGGGCTTGAAGATGCCCTTCTCTCTCTCTCTCTCTCTCTCTCTTTCTCTCTCTCTCTCTCTCCCCCTCTCTCTCTCCCTCCCTCCCTCCACATACCTTCCTCTACCACTTTACCTTTCTTCTACCTTTGTACTCCCCTCTCCATCTCTTCTCCTCTCCTCTCTGTCCTGTTCCTTGAGGCCTAATTCATCATCATGTCTCATAGCCAAGATAAAACAGGGCTATTTAATGATTCGTTAAGCACAGACGTCCTCCTCTGGCCGGCTCCATCCCATTCCGCTCCCTGCTGCTCTGGCAGAGTTTCAGAGTCACCACAAACTTTCTTTTTTCCTCTCAAGGAGCTTTGCCAGACAGCAGAATTGGAATTACTTTTGTTTACCAACTCAGAGCCCCTGCGTATTATTTCAGGGTCTGAATAAGCAAGACCAGGGCTGCGTTTCCCAGAGCCTCCTTAGTGCTACGTGTGTCGTAAGCTCTACCTTAAGGTCTTCCTTTCGTTGCCGAGCTGTTTCCCAGAGCCTCCTTAGCTATACCTAAAAGGTCTACCTTTTAGAAGGGTCGGCTGAAGCACTCGTAGCTGTCCCTCAGCGAAGCGCTCCGCTCATCCCGTCATAGGTTTGGTCTTACTAGACAAACATTTTGCTTTTCAGATCGACAGTTGCACTACAGTGTGCATCTACTAGCCTACTTGCGCAAATGGCATCATTAGTTTAATATTCATTTCATGAAAATTAATCATCAAAACAACCTTTCTGTGCAGAGCACATCATGAGAATGTTGATGTATTTTAACCTATATGTCTAATCCCATCATAATGATGATAATAAAGTAGGCCTATAAAATCTGATAATATTAGTATTAGGCATTTAGGCAAGCCTACTATCTTGGGTAATGTGCATTGCTTGTCCCAATTAGCCCATGGAAACTATAAAAGCCATTCATAAATGTCTGTCTAGAACCAAAATAATTAACAGGCTGCATTATATTATTCCTGCAAGTAGACGAACTAGGGTGTGTTCTGTTCACTTCTCTCATATATTCCCATCCCCTTCTTTTCCTGACTTCCTTTAAGTGAGCCCTCTATGGTGTATGATAAGGCCTTCTGTTCCTCTGAGCAAGGATGAGTGGTTGAGGGAAGGAAAACCGTGAAAATGTAACACACCTCAGTCATGTCTGCTGCTGGAGCGGAGAATATTTGCCACCACATTATGTTTGCTGGGCAGTCCAGGCTATAAAATGCTTCAGCAATATTTCATTTAATACCCTCTGTACACCACTGACCCAGGTTAAAATGCCATTGCATACCCAGTATGGATATCCTGCTACAGTTGCCTGTATCTTGTGTGACAAAAACAGATTAACATTAGACCGTTGTTTCAAATAAGAACACAATCATTTAACCATGTGTATATCCTTTTTCCTGGGCCTCCAAGAAGTCCCAGACTGGCTTATATGTCCCGATTGATGCTCTTTATTTTATCTTTTGTAGCTTACACTCATTACATTATATATTTGTTGGAACTAACACAAGGTCTCATCTTGACTCTTAAAGAGATTAGCAGATTATCTTTAGTAGGCATAGCTTCCTCTTCTGCAATATTAGATTGATGTAAAATAATTATGACAACATTATGACAATTATATCAAAACTTAATTCAGAAGCCTATACAAGTGAGACAGTCGATTTGTGTGGCATCGATTGATACACTTTTCAGCACCACAGTGAAGGACAGCTCCAAGTTACGTACCCTTGCAGCTGTCCCTTAGCCAACTGCTAAGGTATGGTCTGGGAAACACTCGCAGAGGAGCTAGCTCCCTTTTGAAAGGTCTACCTTGGAAACCTTCGTAGAACGTTAAGGTACATAGAAACTGGGAAACGCAGCCCAGGTCTTTAGAGAAAGACTGGCTGATTAAATGGTGCTTGGCTGATTAAGGGTTTGTTTTTAGTTATTTTTTCATTGAATAGCCAGAGGAGTGTGTGGTCCTTCTGTTATGTGTTCCTGGTCCCACACCACCCACCACCACAGGCTAGTGAACAAAAGAGGATCATGGAAAATCAACTTCATTACAGCAGGTGCCGGCTGGACTTTGCACAAAGCATGCTGCTGACACACGTACACTAACAAGCACATGCAGTACACACACATGCACGCACACACACGCGCACACACACACACACACACACACACACACACACACACACACACACACACACACACACACACACACACACGCACACACGCACA
>OMKL01139092.1:0-11206 GCA_900302295.1 Parasudis fraserbrunneri | reverse complement strand
GAACACATACATATCAGATTCTCCCGTCGCACCATACACCTCCCGCATTTCCCCTCCCTTTGAGAATAAACATGCCTACAGGCTTCCACCTGCCAGACCTGAGTTTTCCTGGTTCCATTCTTCTACACAATAAGTAGCATTGAAAGAATGAGACCATTTCTAAATGTAACCTATTCATTATCTATAGGCTACAGGGCAATCATAGCAGTCTATTTCATATTCACTGTGAAGATATACCCAGGTTTGTTCCATCACGTCGGGTGAATTTCTCGCTGAAGTTGAAACATTTTCAACTCGAGGCTGCATTTGTTCGCCTTCATTCATGTCTTTCCATAGGCTTTGTATGCATTTGTGCCGTCTCTAAATGTAATTTCAAGTTGCATTTGAAAGTACAATCAGAGGTAAAGCAAATAGATTTTCAATAGATAAGCCCTCTCACAGCCACACCGAGCCCATAACCTACGAATAAAACGCATAGGCTTAGGATATGAGCTTTATAATATTTTGTCTAACCTATTGTCAAAAGCGTGATCAGATGCCTTCATGGGTTTACAGTTGCAGCCATAACATATTGGCTCAGCCATAGAAAAGAAGTCGGTACCCTGACCACAGGCACACTCACAGGGCTCATGGAACACGGGTAGCATTGCCTGACATCAGTGGCAATAGTTTGGCTACTAAGCACATAAAGAATGTATGTTACCAGCCTGGCTGGTTTTGTTTGAAAATATGTCCAGATGCATCACACCCCATTCAAACTGGGGGAGCATGTGCCCCACATTGCATTCACATTGCGGATTTCTGCAACTGAATTGTAGATATCTGTAATGAGAAACCCCATACACATGAATGGCTAAAGTAGTTTGAATCTTACTAGTCAAAATGTAATTACAGATATCTATAATTAGAGCTTTGACTAGGCAAAATGACATTGCAGGTATCAGTAATGAAATCCAGTCTAGCTAATAAATGTTAAAATGGCTTAATCCATCTTTTTATCAGCCTAACTTTTGATCGACCTGCTCTCGTGTTGGACAACAGCGGACCACTCATTTCAACGGTGAATAGGCCTACTATTGTATATATTGTATATATTGTATATATTGTATATATTGTGTATCACTGCTGTCAGGTGATAACCACAATTTTTAAAGCTAACTATAATCTTGTGTTTTTTCCTTGAATCTGAAGTTCAGATGATGGCTCTCAAGGTCATGTCTGATATGATGCTGTTTGTATTTGCTGCTTATGAATGTGCTACTGCTGCATCAGCCATTGAGTAGTCTTGATTGCAGAGATTAGCTTAATGCTTGAAGGTGATGTCTATTGTCATGATTGTCGTGGTTCATGAACTGATTGCTTGGATAGTTATTCTGATTCATGGCTGTTGAACAGTATTGACAGCAATAAGGTAGTCAATTTCAAGGGTGGTAGACGTTTGCAAAGGTTTATTGTGGACACATTGCATCTTTATGTCTTTTAATTCTGTATTCTATCTCCTCTTACATTGTTCCTATCTCCTGCTAAATTCAACACATTTTGAGTGCTGAAACATGTGGAGTTTGGTTAGTAGAAAGGCTGTGTACAGTAGTTGATGAAAATAAAAGTGCTGTGTGAGTGAGTGAGCAAGTGAGCGAGACACAGTTAAGCACATTTTATTATTTCAAAATTCCAAAATATAGGGGCCCAATCCAAAACGATTGGTCCGTCTAGAGCATGACCCCTCCTCAGTAGCCAGCCAATCATGATGTTTATTTTTTACTGTCACAGATTATAGTCAGCAAAACACTTTTTCTCAAGGTCACGATGCAGAGGAAAGTGTCTACATTCTATAAAAAAACAAAAAACAAACAAACAAACAAAAAAACAGCCTTGTCTCCAGTCAGGAGGTTGGCAGTGCAAGATGTAAGTTATGGCTTAGGTGAGATTTATGGTGATAGGCTATTTATATTATATGTATAATTCCAATCCCAATCAGTGTAGATTTAATTAAAATATTGTTTTTCCTACATAAAGAATACATTGTTCTGTCTAGTTTCTCATCAGTGTGTGTAGGTGTGGTTACATGTACACAGGCTGCCGGTGATGATGGAGGCTCAAGGACGGCGAGCAGCTGGAAAATTGGCGAGGCTACAACACTGCTCAGTCTGAGTCTATATCGGCAATGTCAGCACAGTCCCATTATCTTGTGGTCATGCTGCTTCCTATGAATTGTTGTGTTTGAAAATACAGGTATTACCATGTCAGTAGGTTCCTTTCAACTGCGGCAAATTCACTTTGCATTGTGGATATAGCCTTTTCATGTGAATGTATGCCCCTTAAAAAGTAAAAAGAAGCAGACAAAATCAGAAGCTAGTGTAGAAGAAGTGAATGAATAAGTGAAAATGCCATTGTCAATAACTACAACACAAATAATTAACAGAAATTAAAACCTCTAAATAAATATAAAGTAGGCCTATTTACACCAATGTAAAGTGGCAGATTACTGATTACTTATTAAAATAATTTCTCCAAATTCTTTGAATCTATATGTAAAATCGCAGGAATTTGTGTTTTTTTGTTCCTAGTGGAGGATCCCCAGATCCACCGCTCTAATTGTGCCCCACCAACATTTGGGCCGGCATGACACCCCCCGAATAGGTATATGCGTATGCCTGTCGCTGGTAAATCACTGACATCTCGCAGGGTCACATTCACCACGAGGAGCGGCGAGGGGCAGACTGCGAGGTGGTGAGAGAATGTGCTGTGGTTGCAGTGTGCTCTCACTCTACGTGTAACCCGCAGAGGCAGCAGCTAATTACTCAATCAGCACAGCGATCGCCTCCCCCACTGGTCGCCACGCGTGCGCCGAGCAAGCCACACGAGCGCACTCGTTACTTAGTTCTGCTCGCAACGGACAGTTTTAGATACATAGCCAAAGATGACTTAATAAGGTGAATTAATAAGGTGTTTCCAGGGAGAAAGAACGTTCCTGATTGAGGTTACTCATGATCTTCAGCTGGACACCGCTCAAGCAGATATATCATGTATATGCTACATTGATAGGCTGTTGATAGGGTTGTTACAGTAGCTCTGTTCTTTTCTCTATATTTTTTCATTATCCTGGTATCACAGCATGCCTTAGTAAGCCATGGTCAGCTATACGTGGTACACAATGATCTATAGTAGGCTACAATAAAAAGTGAAATAAAACCATGTTTTATTATAGATTAGTCATACATTGACCAGTCAGGTTGCTGGGTCAGGCATACCTGTTTTATGAGCAGCCAATGCCTATACTGATATAATGATGGTAATGACAAGATAAACATCTAATAACATCTAATATTATAAACAACAATAAAGAAGCTGAAATCGGTCAGTAGTTAAATTAACTGGCCAGGCGTATTCATTTTCCATAATGGCTGGTCATTACACAGATTACCATTGCAACATAAAACAAAAGGATACACTGATGATACATTGAATGGTAATATTACAGTGAACATGCATTGTCTAAGGGATGACAGAAAGAGAGAAACCTGTAGGAGCAACACTCCCCAACATGATGTGGTAACTTCGCACCTGCTCTTCAGAGGAGGAGAAATCTCTGGTAAAACTGGCCACCGCAAATTGCGTGAGATTTAGTGAATACAGTGGAATATATAATGAACCACACTTATAATGTTTCCACCTACTTTTTGTGCAATCCTCCTTCAAATGCACATATGCATAAATTAGAGGAGCACACTTTGCTTTAAAGGTTATAGCGCTCATAGTGCATATCCAAGCCCATACACCCCCGTAGTGAATACCATGCATTATGCCTCACCTGCGCTAGAAATGATTAGAGCAGAGCTTTGTGAATCAGGCCCAGAATGTTTAATTTGGTCAAAAAGGACAATTTTGTGATAGAAAATGGCTTCTAAAATGGCTGTGATTAATTTTCAAATCTCTTTAATACCCACATTTCACCTCGAGACGCAGCAAATTATAATTTTACTCAACATTAAATCACATCACAATTTAATTATTTTCTCTGACTGTGTTTGTAGCATGTCGTTTCGTTGTTGCTGCTATTTTTAGTGTTGCAGATTTCCCCATTCAAAACTGCCACAGTGCTCTGTCTCCTCATTATTATCTCTGGCTCTATAAGGAGGACTGATGACATCATAACATGGGTGCAGTCATAACTAATACAGTCCCCCATTGTAAAATTGCAATAGATCATCTGGCTGCTTGTTAAACAGGAAGACCATTGATTGTGACTGAAATAGGCTTTACTTATTTTTATATTACTCTTGGTGTGGTGGGTGACAAACTTATTACTGTGGTGGTTATATAACGTGGCCTACCACAGTAGGATGCATACGAGAAACAGAAGCTTTTACACACAGATTTGTGCACGCCCACACATACTGAAACACCCACATGGTCACCAGGACGTACAGTGTATCATAGTATCAATACGCGTGGGCTGCGGACCAGCGCTCATATATGCTCACCCATAACCACACAACACAGTAAGAACGTACCCCCACTCACACTCACACAAGGGAACGGAAGCTGTGCAGAACCTGTGTGGGCCGCACGAACGCCAGCGCGCACACACACACACCCCGTCCGCCCCAAAACACACCGACGGTAAAGCGGGCCGTTCCCTAGCTGTCAAATACACGTGTCAACCCCTGTGAGTCACGTGGGCGGGCCGCTGCGCCACCGCAGGTGCTTTCCGTGCCGCGCAGGTCTATATGTCTATATTCCATTAGCTCCTAACTCTGCAGTGAGTGAGCCAATCAGCCCGGTAGCACTGCGGCAGCATTAAGACGGCAGCCTGAACCCTTTTTATAGCGGCTCCCCCGGGAGAGTGAAGCCTCCTCTCAGTCTCACTATAGAATGCAGCAGCCGCGGTGGAGGCTCCGAAAAAACAACAACTGTGTTTTTGTATTTGCATTTATCTATTTATTTATTCATTCGTTCATTCATTTTATCTATGCTCACTCCTCCTTGCTTCGTTACATCTTGCTTCTTGTCAGGTTTTTCGGTCTGAGTGAGGTGTAGTTGTAATATATATGGTTTCATTATACTGTACAATTATTTCACATTTTGGTCTCTTACAGGTGCAAAGGAATTGGTCTCTTGAACAGCCACATGTGTGCTAACATAACCAACTCTCTCCCAAAGCCAGAACATATTAAGACTGGAGCTGCTCTCTGCAGTCCCTCCCTGAAATACCTTCCTCAATTAGTCATGTTATTATTGATCCAAGGTGTCATTTACTACCCATTTTGTTACTCTAGCAGTACAATTGAGTGTTAAATCACTGTGTGTAGCTGACTACTAATTATGGTGCTTTTCCCCTGCCTTCCCCTGTCGTGCCGGAATCCATGTTCCTGCTTTCTTTTGCTTTCTCCACTGCCAACTGAGCTGTGTCGGGCCGCAGTACCCGTACCAATTTTAACAACTGCTCTAGGGTAGGTACCAAAGGTGCTATCCGTGCTGCTATGCATACTGCAGACCGCTGATTGGTCAGTGGAACGTCATCCCATGTTCATAGTATCAGCTCTGTGTCAACACTTTATAACACTCCAATGCCCAAGTAACTGGTATTGTATTTGAAATACCTAAAAATTCAAATACCTAAAAAAATACCTAAAAAAAATACATCCCAGCTAATCTCCTTGTTACATCAATATTGTGCTGTCAGAACAGTGTCATGTTTGTATGTTAAGTATTTAATGTTCTCTATTGGCCATTTTACCATCTCGTTATCAACCAGGAAATGCTTTGTGACCTACGCATGAAAATGCTTACTTTTTTCAGCAAATCTCTTAGTTACAACAAGATTGTATAAGTTAAGAAGTGTTGTGTAGTAATGCAGGTGTAAGCAGGTGAAGTAACATTATTTCCCTATTATTATTATTATTATAGATGAGGCTGAAATGCAGCCACACATTGCTTTCTCACTACATGCATGCAGCCACTGTCCGTCTCTGGGAAAGGAGCACTGTCACTGACCTATATATAAGTCCTGATTCGCCAAATAGTGAACATTGTAAATACTTCACCTATAAATACAACTAAGAGATCACTAGATGTATCGTATACAAGTTTCACGTGAGCATTTCCTGGATGGTCAGCTGTGCAATAGTGAATACTATATACTTAACTTGAAAACATGAGACTGTTCTGACAGCACAATATTGATGTAACTAAGAGATTCGCTGAAGAAAAATTGGTTTTAATGCATAAGTATATGAACTTCAATATGAGGTTCACTCAGGCATGTTCATGTAAACTGTTCTGGTGCCAGAGAGCTGATTACCAGTCTCAGAGCAACGAATGTCCGCTTTTCTCCTCCTACCTTCATGGGTCTGTTGTGTAATGGGGATGCACCACAGGCAACACAGCACGGGTAGGATACAATGCTTCAATGGAAAAGCACCATTAGAGTTACTAACACAGGTTTGAAGATTGGCATGGCTGTTTTCATGTTGCTCCACTGGCAGCCAATATATCTGCTAGTTCCAGCTGTCAGCAGAATAACCAGTAACTTAAAGCTGCACCAGAAGAAAAAAATACCTCTACAATAACTACAGAAATAACTAGTTACAAATGCTTGAGCATTGTTTATAATTGCAACACAAATTAAAAAAAAAACTTAAAAAAAACACCCTTTTAAACCTTTTAAACAAAGTGAACCAACATTGCGCCTAGAGGACCTTTCTTTGTATGGTAAAGACAGTGAGAGGGTAGGTGGACCACAACCAAACAGATGATTTGTAGTTTGAAACAGTGCTCCAGGGATCCAGCTTTTCTCTTGTAACACGTATTCAATACTGAAGATATATCACACTGACACCTTTAGCTTCAGCATACATAGAAATCTGAGTATGTATTCATATGTCTTAAAAGAATATAAGCTGCCAACTTGGAATTCCTGGTGAATATCAATGGGTGCTTATTGCTAATTTGCATATCCATAGATCCTTGCATTCTCAATTAGGGTAAAGGTGTAGAGATGCTGCCAAGCCATTTTCAGTAGTTTATTGAACAATTGGGTGGAAAATGTATATTTAATTATTTATTTATACACATTGTTATTCAATATAGAACATTTTAAAGGTTTAAAATACAGGTCCCAATGAGATTAATTAATTCCAATATAGGTGGAATTAAATCATATTGTAGTGGGTATAGTTTGACATGGCATTGGACTTCTGTGCAAAGTTTTCATGCATGGGGAGGCAGTTTTAGTACGAAAGAATCATAATCAGCTTCGCCGGCCAGCCCCTAAAAAAGTTCTGAAACATTGAATCACGTGTGTGCAAATGCAACCAGAGAATAGAGTCTGATATCAGCAAGGCCACATATACTTGAAAGCATGGGAAAGGTAAGTGTGGTAAGACTTTAAGAGCCATGACTAACATTATCATTATGAATTTATGCTGTACGACCATTGATTAATTGTCTATTAACAGGAGTGTGAGTCGATTTTTAAAATGATTTAAAATGTTTATAACTATGAGCAACCCAATGAAAATAAATGATGCTGATGTTCTTCTTTGTTCCTCACATTACTCATCAGTTCCTTTGCAACACATACCAGTACACAAGTAATCACCAGAATGCACTGGGGAAGATGGAATGGTGGGTATAGCTGGGTATAAGCTCAGCTGAGATGGTCACTGTATGTGTCTGTATGTGTCTGTCAGAGGTGATAATAACAGGATAATTTTCCTCACTGCCCCTGGCAACTGATCCTGACCACCATGGCCATCTCTGATAAAACCCTGCCACAGCAGTTAACGTTCAGGTGCGAATGCCACTGCTTTGAGAGGGACACTGCCTGCAACATCCTCCGCTGCCACACTCACAGATGCCGTATATGCACATGCACAAGCACTCACGTGCACGCACACAAACACATAAACACATCCACACATGCGAGCGTGCACATGCACACACACACACACACACACACACACACACACTGAGTTTTACTGTAGTAACACTGGTAGATAATATCTTACTTGTCTTTCTACAAGCAGATGTTTTGGGACTGGACTACAGCACAAGCAACAGTGCTAGACTTGGTTCTTCGGTAATCACAACATAGACAACGGCAACATTTAGCTGCGTGAAATATCATTGGATCATTTCCAGGTATATAAAACTTTAACATTTTTAAACAACCAGAATATGGTGAAGTCACACACAAATCTAATTAAAACATATCCTCTTGTTGATCTCGATAGATATGCCGTTCAGAGACAAATACACTAAAATACAGATAGAGTACGCTGTAATGTTGTTTGTAAACACGAGTTTTCTTAGCTAGCATAATAACATGCCTGATATTGAAAATATTAGTTTGCTAGATTAAACAGTAATATACTTGTTGATTTTCTATCATGTACAATGTTGGCAGCAATGTGTTACATTGGCAACAATCCGTATTTCCCTGGCCGATCCATATTTCCAGCTGTTCCATATTTAATTACGTCTCTGTTAATGATGTAGCAGGAGAAATGCTTTTGCAGTAACAGTGGCTACTGTAAATATTGCTAATGTTAATGTGACGATTTCCCGATCACCACCATTCCCCTTTCACCTGATTCCCATCTGAGTAAATTGACTATAACAGATAATACAATTTTTTTTTAAAAAGCATGTTAAATTTATAACATTTATCACAGATGCTGCATGCAAAGGATCCTTTGACATCCTCAACATGGAGCTGGACAGGAAGCTCATCTCACAGGGTCTTGAGGTCTGCCCTGCTACATATGTATGCCACCTTCCTGAATCCACTTATCATACTGATGGAGTCGGACACAAAAACAAAAGAGCGGGAGAATGAAAAAAAAAGGAGAAGGACAAAAACCCTGCAACAAAGCCTGCGTGAGCATTCCGACTTTAAAAGGCCCCTTGCTGTTTTGCAAGGACATCTTCTCAATGTGTTGTCAGCCAGGCACTCGTTTTAATGAGATCAACTGCTTACCTCAGCAGTCACCATGGTGATACAGTAAAAAGAAAAGGTTATTTGAGAGCAGTTATGTGCAGCCCAATTAAACCAGTGAACCTGATGCAGAATGTCACATTCAAAAGGCTTCCTGCTTTCCTCTCCCCAACACACCATCTCCTTTTCTATGCTAATCAGGAAAATAAATCACACTCTCCCTCTTTCTTATGCCACCTTGACTTAAGGGACCAGTTGTTTTGATTTGCACTGGCTGCAAAACAATGATGCGTGGAATACAGGGTAAGATATGAATGACAAGAGCATGACGCCAGAAAGATGAATGTATGTGGTAGCAGGTTGTAATACGGTCTGCAATGCAGTGACATCCGTTATCTTTCCCTGGGATGGTTGGGAGAAGGCGGATGTGGTGTTCACATCGAGGTGCTGATGTTCCGAACGTCAAAATAAGGGCAATATTAATGATGTATTAATCAGTTTGTGTAGAAGTGTGTGTGTGTGTGTGTGTGTGTGTGTGACAGAGAGAGAATTCTCTCCTCAAATATAAAGGTTTCTGCTGTATGCTCTTGAACTAGATACAAATCCCCACTCTCTCTCTGCAGCCCAGCCAGCAGAGAATTGTCAAAGACAAAACCGAGGTACACAGAGATGATGATGTGGGAAACCCACAGCACAGCTCCAGAGAGGCCAGCAGCTCCCAGTGCTCGTCAACCAATGCAAAACTATCTCCTATTGTAAGTATATAATTCACATCCTGAAACTGCAAAACAACTCCAAATTACTGCGTTACCACAGTGAAAAACAACAAGCAAAAAAAAAAGAACCATAACATTGGCTTACACAACAAAGTCCCCAACAAGGAATACATCTTTTCTAGCCCGACAATGGACCTTCTACCTAGATGCTCACTTGCGCTTTGTCTCTATTAAGGGAACCAGAAGATTTATGAGAGGAATATTGAGCTCGCTGGCTGTGGTAGCCCTTTTGTTTGTCCCATATGAGAGCAGAGAGGGAAGTGGAGTGATTTGTCCTGAGTGTCGTCCGACCGCCTACGATCCTTGAGTGGATCTGAAGAAATAACGCAAACGTACACATGGTTGCAGACAAGTGCACTTACACACACACATGCACACACATTCACATGCCTGCGCTTTCTGAAAGAGCAAGATAATACCCTGTACACAAAGATGCAGGTTGCAATTTTATCTGAGAAAAATTTGAAAGATGTGGCCTACTGAAGGATGCTAGCCTGCTTCAGAAAACACATTATTATTTATTTAGCCTTTTGTTTGTCCTTTGTATGAGAGCAGAGAAGGAAGTGGGGTGCTTTGTCTTGAGTCTCTTCCTACTACTGCCTAGGATCCAGGGAGTAAGGACAGGAGGTTTACGAGTTAGCTGACTAGGCCTAGATCTGAATAAACAAGCAGAAAAACACAATATCAATTAGCAGCCTTTTAGCATCAGATAATCCTCCATAGTGTGGCCATCGTGCTGTTTTTATAGACTAGTTCTTCTTCTTATTTTATTACATTTTATTTTGGGAGGACCGAAATCTGTCTCGGTGTTAGTCCCGGAGGTGACAGAGGATGGCTTTTACAGACTTGGCACTGAGAACGGCATTCTTTAGCGGCTGTATTCCCCAAACCAGTTTGACCCCCGCACTGAGTCATTTGGAGCGTGGTAGAAATTCCCAAAGAAAAGGAAGTGTCTTTACACCAGACAGCAACAGTTCTTTCTGACGGCTGATGGACAAGGCTTCACCGACTTGGCCTCGTGCAGCTTTTTGCTGCATTTTCCGCCCACGTGAACCGTTTCACAGGGAAACGTGGGATTGTCAGCTATGTTTCCTGTCTGGTTGGAGTGGATTTGGTGATTTTCCTGGAAAATCTGTATAATCACCGTTTTACTACGCAACATATATACAGCTTCTGAAGTCAGTGTTTATTTATTTTTCTAAGGTTTCTGCCTTTGTTTCAGCCATGTAACAAGACAGCATATCTTAAAACAGCAATTCAAAATTGATTCCTCAGTGTTTTGGTTTAGTTCATTTGTTCTTCTATGCACTATTATGGTTCTGGGCATTCTGCTTAAATGCACACACACACACACACACACACACACACACACACACACACACACACACACACACACACACCATCATCATCATCATCTGCGGTCACTCGTAGTCGAGTATGACTGTCCTCCTTCTGGACCCGATTATTCTTGTGCAGTGTGGACAGGGGA
>OMKL01139086.1:0-14341 GCA_900302295.1 Parasudis fraserbrunneri | reverse complement strand
TATTTCTGGTCAGTCTACATTATGCTGTTTGGACATTAAGTTACTAGTAGTGAATGCAAAGCTATAGCTTACTTACTGAGTCCCATGGTTGGAGCTCTGTCCGGGTTCCGAGCAAACTGGGCAGCTTTAGGCAGGCAGCAAACGGCAGAAACGAAGTTTCAACAAAAACGTTTTAATCCACACCACAACATGCAGGCAAAGGGTTATCCCACCTCCAAAACAAAACCATGGTCCTTCATCATTTTGAAACAGCTTACAGGCCGTGTTACCTGTGAAACGGCTCCAGCGGAAACCGGACAGAACTCCAACCACGGGACTCAGTAAGTAAGCTACTAAGTAAGCTAATAGCTTTGCATCCACTACACTACTGTAAGTATTTCATACGACTTAATGTCCAAAAATCTGAACTATCCCTTTAATAAAGCAAGAAGAAAAAAAAAACGACTCTTACACGTTCAAATTCACGGTGACTTAACGAATGACAGATGGCACAGGCCATGGTTTGTAGATCAAGTGAGCGGAGGGAATTCTCGTGCAGTATCAACACCATGGGGCACAGACATGGAATGCACTTCCAACACACCTCCATCGATTTTTGCCCTCCTCCAAAGACTAGAATAAAAGGCAGCGAAATGAGAGGTGTCTAAGGGACAAAAGCCTCCTCCTCCTGTTCTGCCCAGGCTCATGTCTGGAACATTAAGCAGAGAGACTGTTCCCATGGTTGTGTGTGCGTGTGCGTGTGCGTGTGTGTGTTGGAGACCCACTGGCTACGACCTGGATTGATGAGAACATTAAAGGGACACTCCATCCATTTTAAGAGGCCTCTCTGATTTGGGGTAGGGTTTCAAATCATTTTTGTGAAAACAAAACTGTAGCACCTTCCACACAGCTTCCTAACTGTTTCATAGAATAGTAAACTATCTATGGACTTAACCTTTTCAGAGACATTGTTTGAAACCCCATTGACATCCACTATCTTTGCACAACACACGCTAATCATTTCTACTTCCAGCATCATTAAAACCAAAGCACTCATACAACAGCTTTATGGATGTATGGAAATGACTCCTAGTTTATGACACATGAGAAAGGCTTCTGAAGTGGAGTGTCCCATTATAGCTTCTGCAGATAACAACAAATTCTTTATTGAGGGTGTCTTGTAACATCTCTTATAATTCAGCTATTCACCTTATGTTTCTGGGCAACTAGGACACTGTCAGTTTACCGATTTTGTCTTTCAACTTCCTATGAGATTGTGACACTGAAAGGGATATTAGCCTTCAAAGTCTGACAATTTTTAATGAAAAACAGCAAACCCCTTGTTCTTTTTACAAATATCTTTATTATAAGGATAATGATAATGACCTAGCTAAACAGTTTTGTGCATAGATGCATTATTTATTTGGTTTGGGAATATCCACACTAGCTAGCATCTTTATCATGAAGTTCAGCTACAGGAAATAAAGAGACAACGGCAGAAATGGGCGGGGATGAATAGTGAGGTGAATAGTAACAGCCTACTGTTGATAACATTTATCTTACTTACAGTATGCCCCAGCAAAATCGAATCCTGTTATTGTTTGCCATCTGAGGCCGTCTTTCTGACCTGGTTGAATATTCCAGTGCAGTATATTAACGCTGACCAACAAACTCCTAACTCCCACCTTGTCTAATAAATGAATGAATGGAAGGTGGGGAACGTAATTTTCTGCTTGTCTGCATATGAAGATGACTTATAATCAACTCTCTTACTTCTCTACTTCTCTCATTCTCTCTCTCTTGACAAACAGACACACATACACATAAACAGAGAAACACACCCATATATACACACAATACAGAAACACAAAACATGCACACACCACACATTCCACACACAGCACATACACAACATTACCACACACACACACATATTGATACACTCCCCTTTGAGTTGCTGATGGGTTTTGTCTTGTGGTTATTTTCATTGAATTTCTGAAGGGCTGAGGTGACTGGGGAATACCACCCACATAACGAGCCTATCACTGGCTTCCAACAGATATGGAGAACACTTTTTCATTTAGGAAAAGTTTAGCAGCTGTATTAAAACTTTATGATCTCCTGCTGTTCACTGGTATGGAAACACTTCCCAAGCAAAACCTCCACTGAAATGGCATCATTACTATAACTACAGCACCAGGACATGCATGAGCTGGAAGTTTGACTTAAATTTCCAACTTTACTAATCAATCAATCAATCAATCAATCATAAGAGATAGCTAAAACATGGTGGGTACACGTCATACATTGTCAGCACAAACTTATTCTAACAAAATACATATTGCAAGCATACATTAATACATTATAGATGAAAACTGCAAGAGGCTATTTCCAGGTTGTAAGAACGAAGGTGCTAGTGCTGCTCATCCAGCCTCCTTGTGTTTGGCTGAATGTGATTGGTCTAGCTCTGCAACCGCTATGCTTATTATGTGGCCCACTATTCTTCTGCAGCTGCTCAGGTCAACATTATACCTGCTGCAGAGAACATCGCTCTTATTACGTGGCTGCAGCACTGCAACACCTGTGCACTTTTCAATATTGTACCTCACTCACCTGTACCTGTCTGTGTGCTTGCCCCTTCAGGATCCAGCCAAAATGGATCTGTATCTTGTACATATAAACTACTATCCTTTACATAATTTAACAATATTGTGCCTGCTGAGGTGGTTTGGCTTTGAGTAGTCTAATAGTATTTTGTATTTGTTATTGTAAGCCAGATGTCCTTAAAACCGTCCTGGTTAATAAGCTGATGACCTACAGTGAACCTACATTTTGCTAATGAACTCTCATGGTGCTAACTTTGCTAAATAAAATAAGGTCTGGGGACCTCCTGGGACACAGTGAAAGACCCCCACAGGGTCCATGGACCCCACTTTAAGAACCACTGGTGTAAGCTGTTTGGATTCCTGCTGAGGGAGGTGATTCAGTCTTCTGTTGTCCTCTCTCTTATCCTTATCAGCCCTCCGTGGACAGTGCCTCTCTCTCTCAGGGACCTTGACACAGAACTGCTTTGCTCCCTCCCCCCATCTTGTTGATCGTTTGTGGTGCACCAGAGATAATTGAACAAGTGCGCTCGGTGCGCTGAAGAGTGTGCCGTTGTGGAGTGTGTCTATGGATGAGTCCAGCGTTGCAGCTTGGACAACTGTGACTGAGGAAGCAAGCGAGTGAACATGCACGTGCACCAACCCACCTCTAGAGTACAGTGGGTGCAGAAGTGTTGGTGTCGGGGTCTTGTCGTAGAAATGGTCATTTTCCTCAGAAACCACTGCACAGTGCTCGCTTTTTTGAGCTGTTAACACTCCTTCTCACGACAACATAGACTATGAATGTGTTTTTCTCCAACTGATTCCAGTGATGTTGCAACTAATGCCAGCTAGAACTCTTTCCTTACAGTCCCTTTGGTTTGTACTCACTGCCACTTGCACACCCCTATAACTTATTCTAGGGTCACTCTTCCAACAATGAGAAGCGACTAGGTGTCTTTATTGCCTTTGGGGCAGAGCGAGTGGCGGTGGAGAGCGATTAGAGACAGTCAAATTCCCGTATGTATTTGCACACTACTGCTCAGAAACGTTTTTTCCTCTTTTTCTCCCCTCTTTCAAGAGCCGACACCAATCCGAGAGCAGATGTATTTTTGGCGTGTTTCAATCAATTCCTACCGCATGCACACACAAAAACTCAAAAAAAGCATGTCGTTATATCATTGCATACACACAATAATATTAATACTAATGTTGCTTACATTGGTGAGATATTTGTGCTGTATTTGAACCTGAGAGCCACACCCCCAGACCGCTAAAGAAATGTGCGAAATGAGTGAACAAGAGCTAATAATCCGTTGAGAATGTGTCGCTAGCTTGAGTTCACAGCCCTTCTACTGTCAGCACACAGGAGTCAAGTAAGAGAGAGACAAAGCCCAGTGTTGCTGTTCCCAACAAGCCTCCCGGTGGCAGGAAAGCAGGAAACAGGCCAGGCCACCATCACAATTCTGAACTTTTTTGGTTTCTTTTTCTGTCAGTGGAGGTTTATTTGGAGGAAAAGGTGTCGCTGTCACTCCCAGGTTCTGGTGTTATTACCTGGGGGAGGGAGAGGACAAGAAAGAAAGAAAGAAAGAAAGGGGGAGAGACAGAAGGAGAGAGCAAGACAAAGACAGATAGAAAAGAGAGGGTATGATGGGGAAGAGAAAGACAGAGCAAGCAAGCAAGCAGATAGATAGATAGATAGATAGATAGATAGATAATAATGCGTGTGCGTGAGAGAGAGAGCAAGAGAATGCAAGAGAGAAAAACAGGGAGAGAGAAATGGAGATATAAAGAGCTAGGGATAGAGAGAGGGAAAGAGAAAGATGGAAAGCAGGAGAGAAAGGGAGATACGGAGAAAGAGATGAAGAGGTAGAAAGACAGGAAATGAAAGACAGAGAGAGAGAGACAGGGGGGAGCATCTGGAATGAGGCCAGTGCTACAACGAGCCCCTGCTGCTGCGGCACAAAGCCGTGCCACGCTGGCTCATTTAAAAGGCAGACATGAAGGAAGAAACGCTGCTCCAACACAAGGCGCCGCATTAGGCACGCGTTCCACTCGTCCTGCTATCGCTGTAATGTCCATAACACGGCAATGCGGCAACATGTTAATGCATGACGTGTAAATGTCATGTTCGTGCATGATAGGTCGCGGCGGTGAGCGCTCTGTGTAAGCCCGCGTTTTGTACATAAGCTGCGGTGTGTATGTGGGCCCCTGCAGACTTACTCTGTAATGCCTCGCAGGGAACAAAGACTCAAGAATCAAGTGGTTAATCTGTTGCTTTCATTAGTGTAGATTGGAATAATACAATTTGTCTGCATGTATGTGTGTTTGTCTGAGAGCTTGCCAAGGCAGTGGTGAAATGGAATTATCGCTTTGCCTCTTCTTGCCCCGTGTGTCAATTGCTCAGCGGGCTTCAGTGGCACTGCAGACAGAATTCCCATTCCGAAAGCCTGCCTGCAGCAGATGAAAACAGTTGTATGTTGGAACTGTATTGTAGTGCATACTTCCTCTCTAAAGCCTTCAGTAGGCAGTTTTAGATAGCTATATAGGAATCAGTGCTGCACACACAATGACTAAACTACCATGCTAGCTTGTGTAGGTTCCATGGGCCTGACATATCAGGTTACCTTTTTGGAAGCCCTCCCCTGTGAGCCTAAAGATACCCTTTAAACCGGGTGCACCACGTCATCTCACTACTAGATGAGATGACTTTGTCTTTGAGAGAGTTGGCTTGTCACTATACAGTACAAACACAGAACACACGGAAACCATTTTGAATAGAACACTTTCCTCCATCGTTCCTGGAGGTGCATTTTGTTTACATCATAGTTGGGGGACTGCCTGGGGACAGCAGTTATTTTTATGGTTGTGCTTTTGTTTGGAAGATATTGTTAGGGAGGGGGAGGCAGGGAGAGCTTTGTTCAGGGAGTGAGGGAAAAGGAGTTATGTGACTATCGCAGTAGAGGGGAAGGAGGAGGAGGAGGAAAGGGGTCTCATGCTGCCTTAGACTGACGGCAGTCCGTAATTAATTTTGCATGCATTTCTCTCTCCCTGCTCGCATTTGTTTTGTTCCTGTTTGAAGTAGGACTCTTTAGGAAGGCGTTGAATTACCAGGCATGAAAAACTTTGATGCTCTAAGAACCATCCGTGGTTTGATGGAGATGGCAATGTGAGGGCAGGAGTTTTAAGTTGCATTTGATTTTCCAGGGTGGTGGGAGGCACGCTCTACATTGTTATTGTACTTTAGTAGTAGTTGTCATGTAACTTAGTAACTTAGTAGTAAGTAACTTAGAGATAACAAACGTTCTAAATCCACCCTAAAATATAATTCACATATGAACACCAGAGAGACAAGGCTCTAGTGATGATGTCATCAAGAGACAAATCCTGGAGCTGGCCCACAGATGGTGAATAGTGGAACAATTCCTAGGATACTATGACAGTACCCATGGTGATTTTACGGGGATATGGGTAGGTTTTCTGATTCAGTGCTGTAAGCCCTACATTTAAATCAAACTAATTTGGATGTAATAACTCAAATTAAATTTCTATGAGCCCACAAAGTCAGCCACTAATTCAATGGACCAACTCCAACTTGGTCATCACAAATTCAAGTCTTGATGCTCTGATTTCCAACTTAGGGATACAGTTGTCTATGTGTATAGATATTGACTTAACTGTCCAAGATCATTGGAATAGCACAATGAACGTTCTGTTTTAGGGTGGATTTTCCCTTTATTAATCCATTCTGTTATCTATACTGAAGGCAGAATGGTAATAGAATAGCCCTGCTCAAATGAAAAACCAATACACCTTACAATACACTATGAACCCCATATAAATGTTGCTCTTACAAAAATATATCAAAGATTGTATATACAAGATGAGTAACTGCGTGTTTGTTTTACATTACAGAAAAGCCTGAAATGAATGAGAGTGGAAACAGCAATGGAGGTGAGATGTTATCATGTATTATATACTATATACATATCATGTACTATCCAGGCTAGATTCCTCTAGGCATCACAAGGAGGTAAAGTGTCCTGGAACGCTTGGATGTGAAATCCTATTGCCTGACAGAAGATTCCTCCATCTCTCCCGTCCCTGTTCTCTTCTTGCTTTCCACTTATGCTGTGCCCTTGCAACTACTGGAGATTCTTTTTACAAACCAAACACCACATGTTGTATGCTCTGGTATTTGTGAAATTGAAATAAGGTGGAAGTCACTTCACACAAAAAATTCTTGGTCCACGCTTAGTCATAGGACTAATCGATGAGCTGATTTCACTGACAAACCTGTAAAATTGTGTTTCCCACATGAAGTCATGCAGAAGGACCTTATAAATGTAATGCTTACCAGAGATGTGCGTATCATTTATTCAGGATATAAGTCCTTAAGCATGGAAAGAAACATTAAAAAAGACTAAATGACTAATAAAAAGAACTGAGAGACAGAGACTAATTGTCTACCCGTTAATCGACTAAGAGGGGGCAGACGTACAGTTAACACTGATAAAATATGAGGTACTGTAACTGTCAACTCTACTCACAAGCTTGGCAGAGAAGAGATGTGGATTATGTGGATTGTCTGATGAGGGAGTGATGATGAGGGATAGGGCCCTCAGTGTGAACTCAAGCATCACATACTGTGTAGAGTGCTTGATTGTCATCTGCTCCCCTTCTCACCTCTCCTCTCCTCTCCTCTCTCTTCTGGTAGAGATGAAAGCTCCGGATGAGAGCTTGCAAGAATCTGATTCAATTACAACCAACAGCACTGAGCCCAAAGGTAAGGGGAGTTTGGGGGGGGGTAGAGGGGCTCTCACACTAACTCACTGGCACACATCTCTGTTTATTAGTGGCCATAGCTGCTGAATTATCCTCAGTGCTCACAGCAGAGTGGGCTGAGGTCCACAGATATTCAGTTTCACCCGCTCTCCCTCCTTCCCTCCTTCCCTCTCCAAACCCATGCACTCCTCCTGGGTTGTCTCCCTCCCTCTGTAGGGCCAGGTAGCAGACAGGCAGTTTGTGCATGCTCCTCCAGGGCCAAATGCATTTGTAAATCCTTTCTCCCCGTCTCAGGTGCCCGGCAGTGACCCTGATATTTTGGTATAAACGTGTCAGCGCGTCTTTGGAGATTGAGTGTGATGAATTGCCCGCAAACTCGACGATCAGACGTTTAATAAATCAAACGTGCAGATGCATATTATTTTAACATGGAGGCAACACATACTGCAAGGGCAATAATAATGCTGATAAATCATATTTGATAAGGGACAGCGCAACGTTGTCATTTTCAGGTCTCCATCGAGACTAATGAGATATCTGTAATTTGAATGTATTCATTTGTAGCATATACTCTGTACTGCACTGTATGTATTCTGCGTGTGGGTCTTAAGACTTGTCAGGCCAAAGGATGGCATTCAGATTTGTGCATGGAACAGTTTCCAGGTAGAAAACAAAAAATTCATTAAGCAACTGTTGTGAACAGATTGTCGGAGTTGAATAAATAGAACAGGCCAGCAGCATAATGAAACAACTTGGCAGACAGTCACAAACGAGTCGGTGTAGAAAGGGAAAGAGCTTCAGTGACACCAGAGTAACTGCCAGAGAAGCAAAAAAGCATACTGTGAAACAAGTGTGTGGATTAGGGTGGGGTGGATACAGGAGAATTGGAAACATACTGTGAGCGAAAGCCATTGACATGATGAAAATAACAAGAGGTTGGACAATCACAGAGACCTGTTTGATTTCTTCTTCTTTCTTTTTTTTTTTAAAGGATAACAGTCAACCCACTCAACATGTATTTTTTTCAACTTCTGTAGGGAATCTGAGAGAGGCTACAAAGCAGTTCCCTGTCGACAAGGACCGTTCTGTCCCTTTGGTTTGACTATTTGGATTTGGGCATCTATAGAGAGATACAATATTTGTCCCAAAACTGCTCTCACAAAGAAATGTTCCAACAAGATTCCAAGCAGGTTTCATGTGTGACATGCAACTGTGCTCCACATGCATTGGGGTCACAAATTGTTAATTAAAATTGTGGATATCCAATTATTATAAACTACTATGACACAGTCAACTCCTTATTGTGGACAAAGATCAAAGGACCCTATCCAGACTGTGTGTCCCACTCTAAGCCATTCCATAAACCAAGTGAACAAAGCAGGGCAAGCACAGTAGAGAAGGTTCTGGCAAGACTCGACCCCAGGCCAGCAAGGGGTTACATGTGCTTCAAGAGGCTAGAGTCTTAACCACTACACCATCTCTGGAGACACACACTGCTTGATATCAGTACAAGGCTGGCACTAGCGCCGGTATTCTGCCCAGTAATCTTTCAATATGAAAAGCCAGGGAGATATCTGATCAGCAGCCATATTCAGTTATATTTAGTAGAGTACACCCGAGCCAGATTTATTGTTTATGAGGAGAGTCCAGGGAAATAAATATCTGGCAACAGAATGCTGGGGTAGGATCGCAATAACTTAGCCAGTAACTCAGCCAGCTGCAATGACTTAGTTACTGCAACTCTAAATCTACTCCATGAATCAACCCCTATTTTGTTCTCCACCCAGATCCTGTTGAGAAGAGAGAATGAGCAGCCAAGGGAAGGACAATCAACCTCATCTGACAGCCAGCAAACTGTGTGAAGGCCCACCACACCGGCCTCCGAGCAGCCCTGCGCTAGTATGGCCACTGGAACAGGAGAGCCAGTTATTCACTACTTTATTCTCACATTCCCAAGTTTATGTTTCCCTTTTCTCTCTCTTTCTCTCTCTCTCCGTTGACAAAATTTATCATGGAAATGTACTATTCCTTAATTACGAACGTATGTACTGTATGTATGTATAAAACCTTACCTAGAGGACTCTAACATATCAAGCCGAAGAAATGAGCCATAAATCACTGTGTGTGTTAAGGAGCCATCGGCATCATCCGCACATCATGCTAGCTGTGAGATGACATGCAGCAGATTCAGTCTGTTTATTTTATTTAGACCCAGCACGTGAGAACACACTGGAGCTGTCAAAAGGGCCGTTCTAATACAAGACAACAGTCGCATCCCCCCTAGACTCTGACATTACAGGGCTGGGTGATGCTTAACATCAGCCAGCCTTTGTTTGTATGAGCCTTTACAACTCCCCCCTCCCCCCGACGTTAACCCGTCGCCATAACACTCAAAAGTGTGACAACAACCTGCATCTATAAAGCCTCTTTGGAGCGTGAGGCACTGGCACCTGCCATGTCCTCTCTCCCACGTCGACTCAGTTCTAGCTCCATTGCTTAGTCGAGTCAGCCAATACCTTGACAACAGACCCAAGGTTCGCAAGGCAGAGTGCTTCAAAACAACAGCTTCTTGCAGGTCTTTTTTTCTTTTTCATCTCTCTCCGACACATTACCGATCGCTGTCTGATCTCCACAGCAGCTGTATCCGCAGCTTCATTTCACAGGAAACCGCTCATCGCTACCCACGCAGACTATACAGGATGTGTGCGTCCTTTTAAGAGATTGATTAGTTGTCTTTTTTTCTCCCTGCTTTATCCGATGCATGCCAGAATTGCTTTGAACTTCACTGACACCAACATGCATTATAGTCCTCTCTCTTTCTCGCTTTCTTTCTCTTGTCTCTTAACCAGATTGTCTGTAATTGTATCAAAAGAATCTGCCTTATTTCATATCAATCATCACAATCACAAAAAAAAACATACGGCGGAGGTCGAAGTGCAAATTCTTGGTTGTGTATTGCTTGCAGATGATTTGTAATTTGAAGTACCTAATGTCATGGCTGATACCAGTTGTTAATTTCTCTTGGTTTATTATGGGTTGATTTATTAGCGTAAAAAAGTTCTTTTTTGAGTGGTGCCATATACTGTACTGAACATCACATGAATTACAGTTCTATGAAATGATGCCTTCATTCTTTGATGTTTGCTTTGCTAAACAATAACGAAACCAACTAATAAAGTTTAAGGTGGAAGTCACGCCTCAGTCTGTTCTACGTGTCCTTATCTTGTCATTAGTTATAAAACAGGTATACTGTATAGTAGCTGTCATGGATTCTGATCTTAGCTGATGAAATCCTCGTCAGTGTGTGAAGTTGCAGAGTGATCAGGTGATCTGTGTCTGGGTAGAGACAAACAATTAAGACAGTTCTGTGATCTCCAACATGGGGCTCCTGTTTCAGATGAGAGGGCCTGAGCTCCTCTCCTAGCCCTGCAGTCCTCCTCACCCCCCTCTATGAAGCTTACTAATTGTTACAAACCTCCCAGGGAGGTCACAGAGTTTACTATCAAAGCCTCAGCAGCTCTCTGGGGCAGGCCTGGCTGGGGTTCCAAATCATACACACACCCCCCATAACACACAAATATATACACACACACACACACAAAAATACACACACACTTTAGAATCTCTAAGGAGTGCAGGGCAGGAGTGCCACCCTCTATATGCATCATATTCTTTGAGCATATCAATTACAGGTATATACCAAGGGGAGACATAAGACATGTGAGGAGTTGGACTGGCTGGGGGAAAATAATCTCTTTACAACTTTCAGATGTCACCACAAGTCAAAATACTGGTTCATATTACCCCCCGATTGCATCACATATTCTGAGCATGTCGATAACAGATTTGTGACGGGTGGGATTTGCTGGTGGAAAATAATCTCTTTACAACATTTGTATCCCACCATATCTCAATATACTGATCCATATTGCTCTAATGTTTTAATTCATTGGTTTGGAAATTAAAATGCCTTCAATGTAATAAATATAAACAAAGCCAGTGATTTAGTGAATGTGGCACCAATGCTGGTACTATACTTCTGATTTGAGGTTTTAATTCATAACGCTATAAACAATAGCAATGTGAGGAACTATTTGAACATGATTCACCTGCAATTTAAGGCTGGGATTTACTAACTAATGTTTTCGGCAAACAAGATGGGCAAGGTTCCTGGCAGAAGGCAGTGTACCCTGTCAATGAGACAGTGCCATTTAATCAGTGCATTTAGCAGCTACTTCACAATGAAAAGTAGTTTAACTAAATCTCAACTATTCTCAAATAAATGTAGTTTGTCAAACTAAACCACTAAAACCACTTTGAAAAAGTAGTTAAACTACATTCAAACTACATCACAGAAAATGATCGCAATCTGAGTCTGGAGTCATATACCGGTAGTTATATGGAGGTACAACTGAATGGACACAGGTTAAAGTGTGGGTGTGTTTGATTTTGGGACTAGGTCAGGCATAACCTCACAGAGCAGGTGTTGAGGTGGAATCAGGGAAATGCAATTTCTAGGGAAATATGTAGTCTGTAATTAACCACCTAAACTACATGACCCAAAGTAGTTAACTAATGAAAAAGCTACTGAGATTTGAATGTAGTTAAACTACCACCCAACTACTGCAAATTGTAGTTAAAACTAGTAATTGAACTACATGTAGCTAACTACTGTTTTATCTGTGATCAGTAGAGTTTTTTCTTTAAAGGTCTACACAACCTGAGATGAAGTCCTAACTCAGTGTAATGCTCCTATACTCATCCTTACTTAGCCTACTGTCATCTATCTTTAACCCTCTTCATATGTGTTAGAGAGAGCACCTCAGGCTAAATACAAACATGCTTAATTTATTCCTTGTCTTATAGTGATATGTCACTGCACTGGCTTTTATCAAATACAGGAGAGCGCAGTGGATAGAAATTAAACTGTCAGGAGTGATGCAGATTGTACAAGCTTAAAAGGAATCTCTATGCAGCATTTAAGACCGAGTGCCTGATCACGAAATGTAACTTCATGTTCCATTTTTAACTCTTAGCAAGTGTTGGGATGAGCATGACAACTTCTATGCCTATTGCATACCCATCAAAACACACATATATATATGTATATATATACATACCAGATAATGGTAAATTTATTTATACTTAAAGGAGATCTCCCATTTTAAGAAGCCTATCTGATTTGTCACAAACTGGGTGTCATTTCACATTATAGCTAGATAACTGCAGTATATAGGACAACTTAAATGTGATTTTCGGTCTGATGTCTTACAAATTAAGTCATTTCAGTCTATCATAAGAGCACTTACATCAGTATTTTTGAGATATTCGATGTAGAAATTGTTTGCATTTGTTAGCAATGGAAATGGAAATTAATGTATTAATGTCCACTGGCATTGCTAAATTTAAACTTCCAATATCAATCAATTTCAAATTTAAATATCTCAAAAACACTGGTGTAAGTGCTCTTATGATAGACTGAAATGATTACATTTGTAAGACAACAGGCTTAAAGGGTGAACTATCCCTTTAAGTACCACTTGAAAGTAAGAATAAATTAGTCTCTGTGGTTGCCTGGCCATGTTGCTGTGTGGCATTTATCATGACATTTATAATTTGTTTTGGGATGACAAAATGGCAGTAGGCATCAACAACAGGTTTCTTATCTGTTGGGCGTGAAAAGTCATTGTAAAACAAGTTTCCCATTATTCTCTCACAGCTAATACATCCCATTAACGTGTCGCACACGGTAGCATGTCAGGAATGATTGTCCCCAGAACCACAATATTTTGAATGTTTAATGACTTCATCTATAAATACTGCATGTTAAAGCACAGGGTTCCATGAGCTTGGGCACAAGTTAGTGTCATGGGAGACAGCCTGGTTCCTCAGGCCTGCCAATACACACACTCCCTGGCATGCAAAACACTGCTTCTGAAACAGCAACCACCACGTATTCTACTCAGCTAATAATAGAATAGAAAGCTACAGTACAACTGATGGGTTTCATTCCAAAGAACGGCGAGTTTTACTTTCCTCTAAGCAATAATTTTTCTCGCTAGGAGTAGCTATCACATTTTTCAAACGCTGGACAGAAACAAATGAAACAAATTTAACAATTGAAACAATTAAATTCTACTAAATGATCTTTTCCTTCATCTTGCTGTGTTCTCGCTGATGTTTTTCCAGGATGTATAGTAAGGCTTTGAAGCATCCATTATTGCCATTAATTAATACATAAATACCAGATAAGGATGAATGTATTTATATCTAAGCATCACTTCAAAGCAGTGCTGATTGACCTGTGGCTAGTGAGGCCATCAGCTTAATGTTGTTTACGCACACTCTTCTCAATATCTATTTATTTATCCATTAGCTAACCCATTAACTCCAGACAATTATCTTTTTTTTAAGTAGTCTATTGCTTGAAAGCGGGGGGTGACTGACCTGTGTGGTAGCCTGCCAGTATTGTTCAACATTTAGTAGATAAGTAAACAGTAGCTAACTGCACTGCATCTACAGTACAGTGCAAATATTCATATATATATAATATTTGTATTAGTTGAAAGCCGAATTGACTGACCTATATGATGGCCAGTTGGGATAATAATAACTGCACAGATCTATCTCTACCCCCTAAATCTGAGGGAAAAAAAATGTCCCCATGGACCCCCACCTGAGAAGAATGTTGTTGTTAGATATGATTTAGTACAGAATTGTGCACATATTGTCTATAATATAGTAGGCTACATAGGGAAATGACCTATGACCTATGATAAATTGACTGATGAACCCATTATATCATTCGTATAGTGGAGTTGCTTCGCTGGGGAACAGCTTGGACTGCAGTTGATGTCCTGTTGCAGTGTTGCATTAACATCACCCACCAACAGGAAATCAAATGTAGCACATTTAGAATGTTTCTGTTGGCAGGTTGAAACCATCAATACAGTTCCCATTGCCCTCAATGCTTGTAAATAATAACTAAACTATTC
>OMKL01139085.1:0-12124 GCA_900302295.1 Parasudis fraserbrunneri | reverse complement strand
AGTTTACCTCTGATCCAGTATATAATATGTGTTTTAGGTATACAGCCTATAGAGTAGTTTACCTCTGATCCAGTATATAATATGTGTTTTAGGTATACAGCCTATAGAGTAGTTTACCTCTGATCCAGTATATAATATGTGTTTTAGGTACACAGCCTATAGAGTAGTTTACCTCTGATCCAGTATATAATATGTGTTTTAGGTACACAGCCTATAGAGTAGTTTGGTTCTGATCCAGTATATAATATGTGTTTTAGGTACACAGCCTATAGAGTAGTTTACCTCTGATCCAGTATATAATATGTGTTTTAGGTACACAGCCTATAGAGTAGTTTACCTCTGATCCAGTATATAATATGTGTTTTAGGTACACAGCCTATAGAGTAGTTTACCTCTGATCCAGTATATAATATGTGTTTTAGGTATACAGCCTATAGAGTAGTTTACCTCTGATCCAGTATATAATATGTGTTTTAGGTACACAGCCTATAGAGTAGTTTGGTTCTGATCCAGTATATAATATGTGTTTTAGGTACACAGCCTATAGAGTAGTGTGGTTCTGATCCAGTATATAATATGTGTTTTAGGTACACAGCCTCCATAGAGAAGATTGACTATGAGAAAGAACAGGTTCTCATTCATTACCGCCAGTGGAGCCGTCGCCATGACGAATGGTTTCCATGGAACTCCGCCTACCTGAGGCCTCTGGAGCGAATCAGCTTGAGGAAGCAGGGACTCAATCAGCCACGCAAACGACCGGTATGAAAGTGGGAGAGAGAGAAAGAGAGAGAGAGAGAGAGAGAGAGAGAGAGAGTTTTCCTGTGCCAGATATAAGGGCTTGATATTGGCATCAGCCACCAGCCAAATGACAGTTAGTCTTTCAGTTTTACTAGCTACTCTGACAGATCGAAAACCTGTTCTATTCCTTACACTTTAAGTTGTATGTTAAGAAATTATTTTTGCCGGTGAAGTATTGCATTCACTCGCCCCTTTGGCAGGTTCATTAGAAGGTTTAGTTCTACCTTAGAGACACACAACGCCAACGCAGCTTAAGAATATATATTTATTTTAATATTGGTAATATCCCTCTTGTAGCCTGTCCCCTTGGGCTGCCTGTGACGCATAATGTTAAATCCAACCCATCCCTTGGTAATTGATATAAATCCACATTTTCTGTTCTTGCTGATGGACGTGGGCCAACTATGACTTATTTTCACCATTGTTGAATGGCTGGCTGGCTGCTAGCTTGTTAGCAACTTTAGCCAGTTAGCGTGCTACCGTTGTTTACATTTGAAAGCTCTGTCAGAGTGGCGAGAGGGTGACGTTCTGAATAAACCAACTAACAAACCGATCGCACTACGAAATTAAGGAAGTCCAGTTTGATGTCGGAGCAGGTTCTGGCACTCAGAGGGACAATAAATGAACACTGTATTTGTTTGCTGCATAGCTATCACTGCATGAAAATCCCAATTTCAGGCCCTTAAATGCCTGCAGACTTCACAAATTATCAACCATTTTCGGGGATCAACAGCCTGTGAACTTCCCATTCACAAAACAAAACAATAAAACACAGTAACACAAAACAAAAAAAAGTTAGACCCAGCACTACGCTGAAGGAAACCCTGATGGTTCTACATCTGAGGTCATATAGAACTGCATGTCTTTCTGGCTGATTCTCTCTCTCTCCCTCTCTCTCTCTGTCTCTCTCTCTCTCTGCCTCTCTCTCCCTCTCCCTCGCTCTCTCTCTCTCTCTCTCCTCTCACTCTACAAACCATTAGCATTTTCAACTTCTTAAACAAAGTTTGGCAAACCTAATGATATAAATGGCGTGATTCAGTCTGCGGTCTGCGGGTGAGAGCCTGGCAGGCGGTTGACTCACTCGAGAAGAGATGGTGAAATGGAGGGGTGGAGAGAGAGAGAGAGGATAGGAGGATTGAGCTGGAGGTCTTCCTCTCACCTCTTAATTCACTTTACTTTTTATAGTTTACACAGTGCAACTCTGAGTCATGGAAGCTTTTGTATGCGGCGGCTGTCACTTTGAACCTATAGACTGTGTATGTATAATAGAACCTGTTTGGTGTAAACCGGTGTGGGTATTGTTGGTCAGAAGGACATACTCCTAGACGGTATCACTTTATATATCAGAGGTCATAGTGGATTGTGCTTAATAAAGTGGGCCAGGTTATGTAACACATCTCAATACTTAGTTTCATCATTTAAAAGAAGGGTTCATTTATAATCCATTCCCCAAATATGAATCTCCCCACAGAGCCTGTAAAATATAAACTGATCTGATAATAAGCAAATGAAAAGTCTGGTATGGCTGTATCCATATCCCAGTATTAAAGTCATGGAAACTAAGTTTGATCTGTACAAACTTGTACTTGGTAATACTTGGTGTTTGTATTTGTACTTGGTAATACTTGGTATTTGTATTTGTACTTGGTTATAAAGATATTCTAATTCTAATTCTAGGGCTCTCCCTAACTAAAAAAAAGTCTTAGTTGATAATTAGAGGTTTTCATCAACTAATCGAATAGTCAACATGTGCAGAAATGCTTATACCTTTATTGTCCTCCTGCTAATGAATGAAAAAACCCAAACTGACCTCCTCAGGTTTAGTGTCAATGAAAGACAACATATACGTACCAATAGAACTTGACAAAAATAATTGAACACGCATCATCGTCCATACACGTCTTAATTCGCTAAGACCCCGGCAATCAAAGCGCTGACAAATTAATTGTAGATGGTGGGGGCCCCAGAAATAAATCAATCTTTAGTTGGACCTACATCACAGTGAGCACCCTCTCCACGACTCCTGCGCTTGGTCTCACACCCATGAGGCGATGTCTCAGTTATTACAGCAAAACCGCACAGAGGAACTAACTCATTAGCCAAGTCATTAGCGCATTGCTTAATTGGTGTCTAATTGATCGTGGATGTTTTGAAAAAGGCGAGAACCGCAGCGGTATGTGGTGGCACTGGTAGACTCTCTGAGGAGACGGGGGAGAGTCATTCGTTGTATGACGGGGATCCAGTCTGTGTATACGTTTCACAGTGTCTGTGTGTTGTACTTGAGTTGTGAGTTGTTTGAACCTTGGCGACATGGTTTGGGTGTAAATCAGGCTAATCCCAAACCTATTTCAGACTTATGTTCCTGCTGCTTCACATTTGATTGTGTGCAGATCAGTCTGCCCCAATAAGAGGTATCTTAATTCATTATTATTGTTATTTATTTTTATTTTACCGGCACACTCTAAGAAATGCTGGGCCTGGGTTGTTTGAATGACCCAGTGTCTGGGTCTGCAGGTTTTGGGCCATGTGTTTTTTGTTTGTTTTTTAACCCAGGCTTTTTTTATGTGCAGGTTTAGGGACGTTGTGAGGTGGAAAATTTTACTTTTGGGAAATTTACAAAGTCAGAACTCATCATAATTTTCACCTAAAATTTGTTCACAGACCTATACTTTACCTTAACCCAACCCTTAAAGCAATAATGTGACATTGTGGCACCTGCTGGCTGCGAGCGGGACTGTCTCTGTGTTTTCAATACATTTCCTATGAGCTTCTTTCCTGTTGCATCTGTGTGCTTTCTGTTGTTGCATGCAGAGTTTCTGCAGAGTAAATTCTTGGTTTCTTGATGGTCGAGATGGCTGTGTATTTGTTTTCCATTGTTGCAGAAAATACCCTGCATTCTGTGGGTGGAGAACCCGTCATGTCTTGTTCGTTCTAGGAGTCTGGTATGTCTGGTATCGCGCAAAGGTTGACCAAGCTGGACCCACCAGACCACATGTGTCAATTCATTTTGGTCCATTGCTTCTCCTAGCCACAATTCAACTGGCCTGTGATCCAAATCAAACGCACCTCCGCCTCACTGTGCGCCAATGCAAATGTCTCGACTTTTCAAGCAAAAGCGCAGAGCATTATCTGCACCCGCATCATGTTTTTATTGAATAGAAATGCATCAACCCTCCTTTCGTGTGCCATTGGAGGAGGACCCAGTATTTAGCCTTCAGTTGTATGCACACTTAGCACACTCAGGAGCCAACAAAAAACATTTCACTGCACATTGTACTTGTATGATGGAGTATGTGACAAATACACTTGACTTAACTTGTTGCGCATGTATTTCTTTACTTTTGCTTTTAGAAGTTTGTCAGTCATCCATTTTTCTCTTGACTGAGGCCGTGTTTCTCTCTTATTATTCCGTTGCATTCAATTTTACTGTATCAAGTGAAATATTGCTACTTCGTCATACTTACTCTTCATCTTAATTATTGGTTTTGCACAAGATAAGTGAAAGCTGCGGTAGAGAGAGAGATGCTGAGGTGATGTTTTGTGTGTGTTGTGTGCATGTGTGTGTGTGTGCATATGTGTGTGTTCCAGTCCAGGGCTAATAACCTAGAATTGCTAATCTTACAAACTCTTGTGGGTGAAACATTTATTTCAATCTAATATGTATTATTAGGTTTCCACTTAATCATTATCTTAATTAATTTCACTTACCTACTCCAACCTACCTACCAAAGTATGAAATCAAAGCAGTGGAAATGATTGGTTTTGCACAAGAGGTGAGAGGTGTTTTGTGTGTGTACATATACTGTACATGTGTCTGTATTCTACTTCGTTCTCCAACAGTCCAGGACCAGTTTAGCCTAGAATTTCCAATCTTACAAACTCTTGTGGGTGAATAATTAATGAAACCTAATGTAATTTAAATCTGTAAAAAGTATATCTATAATAAGCCAATATCCATAAATGACGTCTCCTTACCCACCTTATAGTGAAACAAATAGCCTTCCTTGTATTCATCAAGATACCAGAGAATGAACAGAAGTTCATTTACAATAACATATTGAGCTTGTATGCACAAATTGAAAAGATAAACAAAATGACCAATTAAGCTTGTGACCTCAGGAAAATGTACCTTTTTTAGGTATTATGTGTCTAGCCTGCAAAATCATCTGTATTTTTAATTTTGGCCCACTTGGTAATTGAGTTTGACACCTCTGCACCAGACCATTTGAGGCTGTAGCAGTGAGAGCGAGTGGTGTGTTGAAGTGCTGGTGGTTGTAATTTGTTCTGCATAATAGAAAGGTTACACACTGTCGCTTTAAAACCCATGATTTATTTTTACCATGTAAATGTGGGATATTGCAGGGACAGTGCAGACAGTAGGTAAGCAGGTAAGCAGTTTAGGTTTTTGAGTTGAGAAGCCTGATGGCCTGGTGGTAAAAATGGTCCTTAAGGCTGGTGGTACGTGCAGCCATGCTCCTGTATCGTCTGCCAGATGGTAACAGGGAGAACGGTCTGCGTGCTGGGTGGCTGTGGTCCTTGATGATGCTGTGTGCCTTCCGCCGGTATCGCTGATGAAATATATTTACATTTACATTTAGTAATTTAGCTGACGCTTATCAAAAGGGACATACAAATTGTGTACAACAAGTCAACAAGAGGGTACACCTCTAGCGGTTAAGGGTAAGTGGTATTGTTCATCTAGCAGTGTCGAACTTAAGTGCTTCACTTTGAGTGCATAGTAGTATAGACATAGTAGCATAGTAGTATAGATATAGTAGCATAGTACATAGTAGTAAAGACATAGTAGCATAGACAATAGTAGTATAGAAAGTAAGGTTAGTTTCTTTTCATTTATTTTCTTTAATTCAGATACTGATTGAAAAAGTGTGTTTTTAGTCAGCGGTGGAAGATTGGGCAGGTTTCAGCTGTCCTGACTGTGATGGGAAGTTCGTTCCACCACTGCGGAACCAGGACAGAGAATAGTCTGCTTCATTTAGATGACCCCTTGGGTATCCAGAGAGGAATGGGTCTCAGGCGGCCAGAAGATGCAAAGCATAGGGGTCTTGAGGGTATGTAGTTAGAGACCATAGACTGGAGGTAGGAGGGAGCCGTTCCCCTTGTTGCACGGAATGCCAGTCAAGAACCTTGAAGCGGATTCATGCGGCAATGGGAAGCCAGTACAGCTCTTTGAGAAGTGGGGTGATGTGGGCTGACTTTGGTAGGTTGTAGATCAGGCAGGCCGCTGCATTCTGTATGAGTTGAAGTGCCTTGGTGGCGCAAGCTGGTAGACCAGCTAGCAGAGCATTGTAATAGTCAAGGCGTGACATGACTGTTGATTGCAGGAGGAGTTGGGTGGCTTCTTTTCCTGGATGGCCAGGAGTCTGTTGCGGGTGATGTGATGTGCTTTATGTAGTCATTTGTGGCTGTGGGCAGAACAGTTCCTGTACCAGGCTGTGACGCAGCCCGTCAGCAAGCCCTCGATGGTGCACCTGTAGAAGTTTGTGAGGATGCTGGCATTCATGCCAAACTTTCTCAGTCTCCCCAGGAAATAGAGCTGCTGGAGAGCTTTCTTGACCACTGTCCATGGGTAGTGTCCAGGAGAGGTCCTCGGTGATGTGCACACGAGGAACTTGAAGCTGCTGACCCTTTCAACCTCAGCATCACCGATGTGGATGGGGAGGTGTCCACCCCCCTGCTGTCTCCTGTATCTCTTTAGTTTTACTGACGTGGAGAGATGTTGTCGTCCTGGCAGCAGCTGACTAGTGTCCTCACCTCCTCTCTGTAGGCTGTCTCATCGTTGTCCGTGATGAGGCTCAAGATGGCTGTGTCATCAGCAAACTTAATGATGACATTGGAACTGTGCTTGGCAGCAGAGTCGTAGGTGAACAGGGAGTACAGGTGGGGGCTGAGCACACAGCCCTGTGGTGTGCCTGTGTTGAGGGTCAGCGAGGAGGAGGTGTGGCTGACGATTCTCACTGCCTGGAGCTCACCCGTCAGGAAGTCGCATATCCAGCTGCAGATGGAGGTCTCCACACCAAGATGAGTGAGCTTAGAGGTGGGTTTTGAGGGAATGATGGTGTTGAATGCTGAGCTGTGATCAATGAAGAGCATTCTCACATATGTAATCCTTTTGTCCAGGTGGGTGAACGCATCGTGCGTCGCCAGGGCGATGGCATCATCCGTGGCCCTGTTTGGTCTGTATGCAAACTGAAGGGGCCTTTCGAAGGACCGTCTCACAGTGGCCATTACTAGGGTCAGTGTGGTAGCCTCCCTGCCCACATATGGACTCGTGGCGGCCGCTGTGTTGACCGCATGGAACCAAGGATAGAAGGTGTTGAGCTCGTCCGGGAGTGATGCGGTGGGCTGAACAGTGTCCCTGTTTTTCTCTTTGTGGTCCGTGATGCAGCGTAATCCACTCCACATGCGTCTGGGGTCAGAGCTGTAGTCATTGGATCTCACTTTGTCCCTGTAGTCCCTCTTGGCATCCCTGATGGACTTCCGGAGGTCATATCTGGCTACTTTGTAGGCGTCAGGGTCCCCTGAGTTGAAGGAGGTGGTCGGCGCTTTGAGTTTAACGCGAATCTCCCGGCTGACCCAGGGTTTCTGGTTGGGGCAGGTGCAGACGGTGGCTTTTGGAACAACATTGTGGATGCACTTACTTATACATATAGCCTATGACAGAGTCTGTATGCTCATTGATGTTGCCGTCGGCTGTGTCTTCAAACATCTGCCAATCATTGTCTCAAAGCAGTCCTGTAAGACCCCCTCAGCCTCTTTGTTCCATTTGTAAATTACTCTGGAAACCGTTTTTTTTTCCTGTTTCAGTAAGATGGAGCAGTGATCTACCTGCCCAAAAGCAAGGCGGGGAAAGGGTTTACAACCATCGATCCAGGGTCAGATCCTGGTAGGAAAAGTGATAAGTTGGTGGTAGTTTGGTACACCCTACTCTGGCTCTGTTAAAGTCTCCCAAAACAAATGCCTCTGGGTGTGAGTTCTCCAGTCCATTTACCATCCTACACAGCTAATCACGGGCTAGAGATTTGTCAGCCTGTGGGGGAATGTAACCAGCTGTGAGGACTGAGCTGAATCATCTGGGGAGTTAGAAGGGTCCAGCTTTGATGGTCAGCAGCTCCAGAACCGGGGAGCAGTGCGTTGCTAAAACACAGACATCCGTGACCCACGAAGAGTTAACAAAAAAAGCACACGCCCTCGACTCGAGTCCTTGGTTCCGTCTCGCCGGTGGACGTGGAAACCCTCCGGAGTGACGGCGCAGTCAGGCACGCTGGGCTCCAGCCACGTCTTAGTGTACACCAGAACACAGCAGCTCCTAATGTCCCGTTGGATGTTTAATCCATGCACACAGCTCGACGAGCTTATTGTCCAGGGACTGAACGTTAGCTATAGCAGAATGCTGGGCAGAGGAGGGTTGTTGTTTCTCTGTCGGGTTCCGCACAGAGCCGACGGCACGCTTCCCTCTCTTTGTTCTCCTTCGACGTGCAAGTAAACAAAGGACCCAGGGGAGTACGTTGTCCGCGGTATCAAAAGTGAGCTTAAAGTCCGGACTGGCTGACGGTCGTATCTCCAAAAGTGTCTGTCGATCAGACTGAATGCATGATAGCACCGTATGTGCAAAACGGGGCCAGTAGTAAAATGTAAATCCACACAGAGCAGCCTTCTCACAGCACAACATTGTTGTTGATATACTCACATACATTCTTTAAGAGTTTCATCTGTAGATGGAAAAATACGCTTTTGGAATTCTCTCAAACTTCCCATTAAAACATCCTCCAGTGTTTACATTACCAACATAAACAAATCTTTTATAGCCACAAAATACAGAAAATGCAATTAAAAGCTCATGTTGACCTGTTGTGTAGTGTTAGTCCTTGTATCAAGAGCTGAGTAAGTCAACTAGAGGATAAAAACATATCTCCATTACTATTGGTGGGGCAACCCATTTGTTTATGTTTGATTCACTGATTGAGCCTTTCTGGAGACCTCACACCTAACCATACCATAAAATAAAGGTGAAGAAGAAATGTTTTGCGATTGTCAATTTTCAAAGATATAGTGATTTTTGACTTTGCTTGGCCACTTAGTGACAAGAGGAGAGGTGCAGCAAAGCTCTCTCTCTCTCTCTCTCTCTCTCTGTATATTGTAACCCAATTTTTCATCAGTAAGCTCATAAAGAAAAGCATTTATATATTTTATTTTTCTTTCTTCAATGGGTCATTCTGTTTTTCTTGTAATATATTGTACACTGGTATTTGTATACAGGTATATAGGTATTTGTATCATCAGCTGCTATATGCTAATGCTTAATAATGATCAGTTTGCGTGTAACAGATGGAGGATGAAAACTCATACATCAAACCACATAAAAACCACATACAGCTCAGAGTCTACTGTGATAAATAGTGTTGTGGATTAGCTGCCGCTGCACTGCTTCCAATTGGTTTAAGTGAGATGAAAATAACCCTGAAGAAGTGTTTCTCACGTACTGGATTAAAGAAAAACTCCCACCAGGCAAAGCAAAGGTTCAAAGCCCAGGGCACATTCTGAATGTACATTCACTTGGCAGGCTTTAGTGCTCCATTATACATAATCAATGGCCTGTACATGATACACTTTGTAACTTAATGGAAGGTATGAGAAAACGTGTCAATGCATCCCTCTCTCTACATCTGCCTTCTCCTGTTTTTGCTTTCCCCCCCCTCCACTCTTTCTCTATCGCTCTATCTCGCCCTGTCAGTTTATGATGAAAACTCATCGGTGAATAATTCACGAGCAGCACCACGTACGATTACGCTGGTTAAAAAGTAATGAGGCGTAGCCGTAATAAAAGGTTGTCTTGCATTGTTTTACTAAATGTCTCTCACGCACCCATGTTGCCGCTAGCCGCGGGTTCACATGAAAGCAGCTCCTCCCTGCCGCCTCTGACAGAGACAGCGCTGAGAGAGAAAACAAGGAAACGGAGCCACAGCCCTGGGAGCCGCCGGTTAGAAAACAGGCAACCGGGAGCCCCCCCTGCGCGGCAGCATGATCTAGCCAGGCTATGAGCTGTCATTTGGGGGCTTTTCATGTCTGAGCTCGGGGAAGATCAGTAGACTCCCCGTCTGAGCTCGGAGCCCTTTGATAATGGATGGAGCTCACGGTGTCGCTTTGTAACGACGGTGGCTGTTCACGGCCCAATCAGGCTGCACCGTTGTCCTCACTTGTTTGTCAACAGGATTGTGTGTGGGCTATTTCCTGTCTGACTCAAACGGAGCCTTGTATTTTATGAGCATGTCAGTGTCAACATTGGGGAGAGATATGTTGCTGTTTTAAAGCTTGTGTCTTTTGTGTTTTTGTAGAAATCTTGTTTCTGGAACAGCTTGCCATTGTTATCTCTATGCTTGGCACAGATGCACTGTACAAGGTTGGTAAAGTTTATGTTAACTGTACTTGCGCTGCGTGATACATCATAATGAAAGGCGGCATTAAAGACAGCCAGCAGTGTTTTTGATCGTGAGTTGATGAAATTGGCGCTACAGAGCACTGTAAGAGAAATGGAGTCTCCGTTAAATTGTGTATCACTTGTCCTTCCAGCACGTGCACGAGGACACACGAGCATGCAACAAGCACGGGGGTGATGTGGAACAACAAAGAGTGCACTGGATGTGTGTGAACACACCCTTGTGCTTGACATTCATGTTGACCATACATCTCCCTGGAAACCCAACAAGCTAACTGCCTGTCAAACAAATTACTGCAGACTCATTACAGCCTGAAACTGAAAGTGAAACTTAACTCGGATGAGCCACAAGAGGTTTTGAAGTGAAAACTGTCTATTTGGGTGTACAAAAGGGAGAGTTGTTTAGACTAAAAACTCTGTTGGATATCTTTAACCTCTTCAGTACACAACAACGGATTAATAATGCGCCATTACTCATGCTAACGTCTCATCTAGGATTGGCGTCGTATCGAATCTGCTCATCAAATCTTTTTTAGGTAATTATTAGGGGAACAAAGACAATTTCTTAGGTAAAGAATATGTATTGCTTTTATTGCACTCAGTGCAGTAACAAAATGTATGTTCAGCCATGTTGTAAGTAATGATATCATAAATAACAATATGAAAGGTGGTGTAGAAGAGAGAGGGGGGAAAGATTTGATAATAGATGATAATAGATAATAGATGGAATAGATAAGGGGAATGAGCATGTCCGGGGAAACGTTGGTGCACGTGACACAGGCTATCGGAACGCAACACGAATTTCATCTGCTATATCTTAGAAATACTAAAGTCAAAAGTGATCAAATAATAATAATAATATTCTGAAAAATGCAAGGCAAACATTTATATGATTGAACCACCATTAGTCAGAGTGACAAACAACCCGCCTTGAGAAGACTCAGTGCAGTGACAGTGCTTATAAGTAAACACTCACAATTTCCAAGATGTCCGCAGAAAATGTGTCAGGAAAAGCCCCGCCCCCCACCCCATCTCAGGTATTCCCCAAACTCCCACCTATTTCTGGCTACCGCATGTATTATTCAGTGGCTCCACATCTAATTAAGTATTGAAGATCCACAGATGGTGCTCTTGACCTCCTGTAAGTGCGGTGCACTGTATGTTTGTGCAGCAGGAACTGACACACACGTGTCCCTGTGTGCATATTAACATTAATGGACCTGTGTGTGTGTGTCCGCGTATGGATGTGGTGAACGCCAGAAGAGGTAGCTGGTATGGAGATGGTGTCGTGTTTATGTGTGCACATTTGTGTGTGTGTGTGTGTGTGTGTGTGTGTGTCCTCTCCTATCTTTGTGGGGACATTGGTCAGACCCCATGAAAGACAAGGGACTATGTCAGGGTTATTAGGATTAGCTTGTGGTTAGATTAGGAGTAGGTTAGATTATGGTAAGGGTTAGGGTTGGGCATATAGTGGTTATGGTTAAGGTCAGGGTAAGGGGTTAAGGAATGAATGTAAGTCAAATTCCACAAGGAATGAAAACATGGTGCTGTGTGTGTGTGTGTGTGTGTGTGTGTGTGTGTGTGTGTGTGTGTGTTTGTGTGTGTGTTTGTGTGTGTGTGTGCATGTGTGTGTTTGTGTGTGTGTGCGTGTGTGTTTGTGTATGTGTGCATGTGTGCGCGCGTGTGTGTGCATACGTATGTGTTTATGTTTATATGTCTGTGTGTGTGTGTGTGTGTGTGTGTGTGTGTGTTTGTATGTCTGTGTGTGTGTGTTTATGTTTGTATGTCTGTGTGTGTGTTTGTATGTCTGTGTGTTTGTGTGTTTGTGTGTGTGTGTGTGTGTGTGTATATATGTTTATATATAGCTATGTT
>OMKL01139084.1:0-16996 GCA_900302295.1 Parasudis fraserbrunneri | reverse complement strand
TTTATCACGTCTTTTAAACTTGGATAAAACACGTCATGTGCAATGCGCACATACAACAACAACCACCTACACACACACACACACACACACACACACACACACACACACACACACACACACACACACAAATAAGAAATTAGCATAATTATCCTTGAACGCTCTTGCAGGCATCTACCTTGCAACGTGAATAAACTTTTGTTTGAATCAGTGCCAGGTTCGCCTGGCCAAACCTGATTGGTAGGTAAGCAGGGACATTCCAGAGCTTCCTGTTTTCTCTCAGGTAACGTGAACCGATATGGCCAGCCCTCTGTTCGCTAAAGAGTCGGCAAATCATATGGCTGTGAACCGAGACAGCTTGCATGAACACACACCCACAGCAGTAGGTTTACAGATGGACATGTCTGAAGCTTCAAACCTCTACCGCACACCTGACTCCCTCTCAGTGGTGGTGAACCTGATGTGCCACTAAGTTCTGGGTATCTTCTGAGTTTGACTTTGAACGAGCTGTCACTGATGGCAGGCAAATACAGCTGTCCCTGTTGCCCTCAAGCAGAAGCAGGTGAGCACCGGGCGGTCCCTCTATCGACGACTACACTGTCCCCTGCTAGTGAGCTATGGAGCACGAGGAGGGACGGGTCTGTCAAGCTGAGGATGGAGAACTCTGGCCCAGGGTCGGAGCCTCCCTTAACGATACACCAGTTATTCCGGGAGACGGTGGAAGGCTACGGGGACAAACCAGCCCTGGCCTACAAGAAAGAGGGCGAATGGGTCACCATGACCTGGAAAGAATACTACGAGCAGTGCCGAGCCGCCGCCAAGAGCTTCATCAAGGTCTGTTTGTCTAGGGACTCATTAGGCATGTATATTTACTCATTGGTATCCATTTTGTGTAGCCTATTTTAAAGTATGTCATAGTAGCTCTACAATAGAAGTTGTTTTTTTGTTTTTTTATTATGAAGCAGATGGATCTCTGATTAACATTAGATAATCCACATATTTTGGAATACTTAGCTCCTGGCCCTGAGAAGTGCTATTGGCTGTTTACACAGCAGTAAAGAAGCTCCTTCTTCTCCCATTGTAATATCCATCTTGGTGAGAATAGGCTACTGAAAACCAACTCTTGGGCGTGTGGGATTCGCAGCTTATGTTACATCTCCCGTTTCGCACCCACGTCCGTGACTTATGAAGTGGGGTAGCTGAAAGCATGATGTAGGTCAAGAGTAAAGAAGGCACTGTGCCACGGCTCCATTAAAGATGCATAGTCTAAAAAAACAAAACAACAACAACCTTGTGTTTTCTTGTAGGTGGGTCTGCAGCGTTACCATGGTGTTGGTATTCTAGGATTCAACTCTCCTGAGTGGTTCATCTCAGAAATTGGCGGCATCTTGGCTGGGTAAGATAACATTTGGCCAACTGTAACTGAATTAGATAATGTTCCTTCTAATGTGACATGATCACATTACACGACGGTGCGTGAGATTTCTCAATTATTTTTCACATGACACTGCACATCTCTCTATGTGTGTTATGTCTGTCAGCCTGTCTGCCACTTCTGCAGTGGCAGTATGTGTAGTATGATTAGGTATAACCTGAATGGAGGTATTTGGGTTGACATTCCTGTTTTGCTTTCAGGAAACTAGAATTAGTCAGGTGCAAGAGACTTGAGGCCTTTGGAGTCAGCAAAATAAGGCCAACACCAAAGAAGAGACCACTTGACATGCAGATCTTATCCTCAGATGTATAAATGATTCTAATTAATAACATACATTTTGTGGATCAGGTTCTCTTATTCAAATGCTCCAAGTAACAGTGGTGATCATAGCATTTGTATGCAGATCATTTATCTTGCAAGCAACATTAAAGTGGTAATCCACAAGATCCTAATTTTTGTTTGTTTTTGCTACATCTGTTGGTGATAAGTGATCATTGCTGTTGTGTTTTTGCACTGTATTGACTTGCTTTCCATCTTGAAAATTCGTGATAACTACTGAGTTAGTCTTCTATTCATTCCAAACAAACTGCTGTTGCTGCTGGTGATGTGAAACACATCACTTCACTATATACTGTAAATGCAGTCCATCCATTTTACTTCCTGTGTGCCAGATGATTTTCCCCAGGAATGTCCTACCAGACACCAGTTTTTAGAACAGCCAAGAACAGCAAATGTAAAAGCATTCATGACCAGGGTATAGGTGTAATCACTATTGTGTTATATCAATCAGAAATAGAGAGTGGCAAAATAGACAAATGTGAAAATGTGGAACATCCAATTCCAAACCAAGCTCATGCTCCAGTATGCCGTCTCTAAATGTCACTCCTTGCATTTCCTCTTCCTCCCTCCACCCTGTGACTAATAAAAACACCCAGCAATTATTGGGTGAACCTCAGTCCAGGCCATTGACATTGTATTACAACTTGACATGAATTAGCCTTTCATTCAACACCAAATGTATATTCTGACATCTGGAGTAGTTAAGTCTGATATAATAACTTTACCAAGAAACTCTGAAAAAATGCAATTAGGGGTGTGTTGACCAAATTTTTTAAGCAGTTGATATTCTTAGCATGCATCTGAAATCCTGACCATATCTCAATATTGCAGTTGAAACAACGTTGAAACAACATTGGTCTAAACACAGACATTAGAAAAAAACGAATTTTGACACCTTTTTGGGTCGTTGTATGGACACCCTGGCCCAACGACCAACAGACGGCTAATGGTCTTCAAAATGTTTGCTGGGAAATGTAACACCAGGCAGGAAGTAAACCTGCTACTATTCAATGTCTGGTTTGTGCCATACAGGGGCCTGGCAGCAGGCATCTACACAACCAACTCTCCAGAGGCGTGCAAGTATGTGGCAGACAACTGTGAAGCTAATGTCCTTGTTGTGGAGAACGACAAACAGCTCGCCAAAATCCTTGAGGTCAGTACTAACAATGCTGCCGCTGTCCCTGCGCAGATTGACTAAATCATGCTTCCTACTCTTACATGGAAATCAAGTTTGGATCAAGTGCAATTTTTTTTATTGTATTGTTGTGTTGGTTCACTTCCTGTAGATAAATTAACCCCCGAATGCCCCTTGACATCCTTTATATTTCCCCTTCAGATTAAAGATCAGCTCCCTCATCTGAAAGCCATTGTTCAGTATAAGGACGAGCTGAGACAGAAGCTCCCAAACGTGTATACGGTACGTCTGCAATGTAAAACACTTTGATGAAGCAGATAAGACACACGAATACCTGCATACTGTAAATACCTATGAATGATTGCTTGGTGATGCAGCTTGGCCTGCGTATTCTAAGCCATTATCTCTGTCAGGCGACGCCATTGTCAGACATCAGAACCAGTATATGACCTCTTTTTGTGTTTCTCTCTCCCCAAACTGGGCTGACCTTGATCATTCTATTTTACATTCTCAGCATCATTCTCATGGTTAGGAGGTACGATAAGGCTAGCACTATACAATCTATAACAATCTATATAGTTAACCCTTACATATCATTACGTATCATAGTATTTCCAAAACATCTACCATGCTAGTGAAAATGATAGAAATACAATGTTTTAATATTGGTATCATGGTTAGATTGGATCCTACCATGGTATTATTTAGCAGTAGGCCTACAAAAAGTCGTACCATGGCAATGCATGACTTTTACCATGGCAGCACCATGGTAGATTATTTATACAATGGCCAGTACCATGGTAAAACTGAAACGACCATTAAACTACCATGATTTCTTTTAGTAAGAGAAAATCTGGTTCAACCACGAGGAACCGCAAAATACGAGGACAGTTTAAGTACAGTCCGGCGGAATTTACATGTACCCCGCACTAACGGGACCTCTGCGTTTGTGCAGTGGGCAGAGTTTATGGAGCTGGGAAAAGAGGTGTCTGACGAGCAGCTGGACGTCGAGATTAACAGACTGAGGGCGAACGAGTGCTGCATCCTCATCTACACCTCTGGTACCACCGGCACCCCGAAAGGAGTGATGCTGAGCCATGACAATGTGAGTAACCAGACCTCTCAAAATGAAAATAATTTGATGTACTGACTGAACTAAGCTTTGTGTCAAAATGCCAGGCCTACCGCTGGACTATTACTCTGGGGATATATTCTTTTTTAATGCCAACCCACATGTCGGACCAAAACAAAAAATTTAAACAAAGCGCGATACCAAGTGAGGCTATTTTGCCTAGATGTTGCTGTTTGATGCCTGTACAGACAGGAGCGTGACCCCATTGACTTTGCATTGGTTTGTGGCTAACAATCCGGAGCTAGTATGAGGATTAGCATGGATTGTGCTGAGAAAGGACTCTACCAATCAACAACATCATCATTGTTATTGACTGGTAGAGAGATAGGGCCAGGGTTCCAAAAAATTCCTTTAAAGCTAACGTGTGATGATTCCTCTCCTCCCTCCCCGTGTCCAGATCACCTGGACGACCAACATGGCGGGCACCATGGTGGGGTTGAAGGTAGGAGAGGAGGTGTTGGTGAGCTACCTGCCTCTGAGCCACGCGGCTGCCCAGGTCAACGACCTATGGATCATCATGCGGTATGCCGGCACCACCTACTTTGCTGAGCCGGATGCCCTAAAGGTTAGAGTCGCTAACAGCCTGTACAGCACATGGCCTATTTGGATTCATAGAGGCACTTTGTGGGAAAAACCCCCAAAACAATGCCGATTTATTTTTGCACAATCTCACACATATTCCCAAACTGTGAAGTCTTGCACAAATTAATTTGAGTCGCTATTGAGTTAATGAGTTTGAATTTGTCCTCGTTACATGTGATGTCACACAAGCACGTTGAAACCTTGTGTTGTGTTAATTATGGCTCCATGAAATTACGTAGATGAAAAAATAGCATAGCCTAAAGATTTATGGTGGGATAACTTTATTAAAATATAGTTTTCAAGTTAGTAATTTGTTTGACATATTTAGTACAGTGAGAAGGTTTTTTTTAAGGAATATAAATCAAAACAAAGCATTGCAACCAAATAACTGCAGATCAATAATCTATCTTGGAAAAGCAACTACAATGATGACTAGGATAAAATTCAGATATATTATAGGTGAATGCATCTTTAATGATGCAGTTGATTCAATTGAACAGTGGTTATGATTGAGAGAACATTGTTTTGCATCTGTGAAAGACAGTGGTGTGATTTGAGGAACTCTGTATAGGTTTGTTGGTTAATGACACTGACATAATACTTTGGATAGCCCAGCTTACAACCGCCTGCATTTATTTTCTAGGGCTCCCTGGGGACCACTCTGAAAGAGGTACGCCCCACTACTTTCCTGGGGGTCCCCCGCGTGTGGGAGAAGATGCAGGAAAAGATGAAAGCCGTAGGGGCCAAGGCATCCCCCATGAGGAAGAGAGTGGCAGACTGGGCCAAATCCATAGGACTGCAGTACAACTACAGTGCCATGAATGGGTGAGAATTTAGAGACCGTGGACCAGTGGTTGAACTCTGCAAGGAAACACAACACATGTGCTTCTGTCGTTCATCAGTGACACCCTTTTAATTTAAACTCAAAATTCAAGTCAAATTTATTTCAAAACAAAACAACAAAAATTCAAAATCACAACACATGTCTCAACAGGCTTCACAGGCCCACACAGATACAACAACCCCTGGCTAAACTCCCACAGAAGATAAGGAAAAAACTCCCACAGAGGAAAAAAAAAAAACCTTAGATGGGCAATTCAGTGGGAGATCCCCCCCCAACCAGAATTCCAGACGTGCAATAGGTGTTGAAGTGGGCAACGAATTAGTATACAGCAAGGTAGTAATAATAGTAATGATAATCTAGAGTATAATAATAAAGTAATAGTGATGATAAACAATACAGGGAAAATCACAGAAAGGTATAATGTAAGCACAAACAACAGGGCATAACCGCGTCAGTAGAGATAGTATCAACGACGTCAAACGAGTAATCACCCAGGGTGATCATACAGTAAAGAAAACATCAGAACTATCTGACGGATATTGCTAGTGTAATTACACTGTAAAATAATCTCCAGGTCAAATCGCTCAGCCATTGCTTCAGTGATTTCACCCATCAGCATGATCTTATCAATAATGACGCCATTCCTCCCCCAATGGTGTTGCATTTTGCATAGACGATCTGATTAAATTCCATTCCTGATTGCCCCTAAAATGTGATGTGGTGGCGTGTTTGTTTTGGGTTGCAGAGAAAACCAGGTGCCCTGGGGCTTCATGTTGGCCAACAACCTGGTCTTTAAGAAGGTACGCATGGCACTAGGCTTGGACCGCAGCAAGGTGTGCTTCACAGGTGCCGCCCCCATCACCAAGGATACCCTAGAGTACTTCATGAGTCTGAACATCCCTCTTATGGAGCTGTACGGCATGAGTGAGAGCTCCGCCCCACACACTGTATCCTGTATGGATTCCTACCGCATCATGAGGTCAGCTCACAAAAGGATTCTGGGACGACATGCGGTTCAGGGTTGAGATCAATTCACTTTCAATTCAATTAATTCAGGGAGTGGATTTTCTTTCAAATTTCATATACTGAAAAGCATTTGACATAGAAAGTAGGGGTGGGAATCTTTTGGAATCTCATGATTCGAGTACATTTCGATTCTTGGGTCACAATTACATTGAAAATTGATTCTTGATTCATCACGATTAACTAGGCAATTTGATAGACTAGATTCTAGATTGCTATTAACCTTCGTGTTATCAAGGTTGTATATTGTGTGAGTCTTTCTGGTTGGCTAATCTTGGCAATCTGTAGGATTTAGCTACCTAACAATTTATTGTCCTAAGGCCATGAGAAATTTGAAACCATATCAATTGTGAATTTTTAATCTTAGAAGAAAGAATCTCTTTCCCCCCCGCCCCTAATGAAAAGGTTGTTCTGTCCAACTTAAGGACAAATAAATGAGAATGTATGTCACATCATCAGCAGGTAAACAGCAATTTCTGTTTACATTTTGAACTGACTGAGTTGAAAATGAATTGATCGCCATTCCTGATGCTGTCATGTGTATTTCAGTTTGTTATCATCGTCTCCCAATGCATGCATGTTATTGATTTGGACCACTCATTGTGTGTTGCACCCTTCCCATTGTTTGGTGTCTGTTACAATTTCCTCAACAGTGATCAAAATAGAAATAAAACATTACACTTAGACAATGTTATCGACTTTTCTTTCATTTCTGCCCAGTTGTGGAAAGGTGATGACTGGCTGCAAGACCAAGCTGGACAAGCCAGACGCTGATGGGAACGGAGAGATCTGTTTCTGGGGACGTCATGTCTTCATGGGCTACCTGAACATGCCCGATAAGACAGAGGAGGCCCTGGACCAGGATGGCTGGCTGCACTCTGGAGACCTGGGCAAGCACGACAAGAATGACTTCCTGTTTATCACAGGAAGAATCAAAGGTAGGGGCTGGCTGCAAACTAGCCAGACACGTCAGACCGAGAGCTAGCTTGCATGGGTCTGACGTGTCAGGCTATCCGCACACATGCATTTGAGTTGATCCTATCACCAGTTTCTGGTGTGCACACACTTGTAAGTCGCTTTGGATAAAAGCGTCTGCTAAATGACTAAACTGTAAACTGTAACATGAACATTCTAAATTGACTACATTTGATCTCCTGTCAGTTGTTGATATTGGCAAACACTGCACCAGGAAATCAACTGCAATCCAAGCTGTTCCCTAGCAACGCAATTCCACCGAAACTGTCTATAGCCGTTTTCTCCAGCCCTACAGTAACCTATGGCAATGTGGTACACAATCAGGACTCTATTAAGTTGGTCAAATGTGAAAAGTGTAAAACCATGGGTCTGTCCTGTATACCCCAAAGCTCCTCAGTGTTCTGCAAATGTAGCCATCATATAAGTCCCATTTTCTGCTACATGCATTGCATGCAACATTGAATTATTGCTGTATAACTGCTCTGGTTCTCAAAGGAATTGTTCAGAAAATGCTAATTATTTTTCTTTTTGTCATCATAAATGGACTGCATTTATATGACCAAGAATGGCACTTCGTTGACGAAGATCGAAAATGTTCTTCTTCATAACATTTAGGAAACATTAGGCTGCAATGGATGCTGCAGTACTAATGGAGTATAGACGTGCTGTAGGTAGGATAGGGAACTTTTGCAATGGCTACTATTGTGGTCAGAGCAGAGGCTACTCCAATTGGATCAACTGGCCTCAGCATATGATGCTGAGTTGAAGCTTAGCGCTTCATATTGTCTTCTTTTGGACAGAGCTCATCATCACAGCTGGAGGAGAGAACATCCCTCCCGTGCCTATTGAGCATGCGCTGAAGGCCGATGTGCCCATCATAAGCAATGTCATGCTGATTGGCGACAAGCTCAAGTTCCTCTCCATGCTGCTCACACTCAAGGTAAGCGCAGTGCTATGTCTTCGCATAATGATGTGACAACTACTAAATAAGTCAGAAGGCCTATAATTACCCATCTCTCTTTCCATAGTGCGTCGTGGATGACAACAGCGAGCCCACAGACGAGCTGGCTGCAGAGGTACTGGATTTCTGTCAGATGAATGGTGTCACAGCAACCAAGATCTCAGAGGTTGTAGCCAATAAGGAGCCAGCTATCTACAAGGCCATTCAGGAAGGCATTGAACGTGTCAACGCCAAAGCTACCTCCAACGCCCAGAGGATCCAGAAGTGGGTCATCTTAGAGCGCGACTTCTCTGTACTGGGAGGTGAACTCGGTGAGTTAATAGAGTACTTATTTTTAAGGAAGAAGTTCAAAATTTTTTACAATGCCATAAATATTTAACCTACTTTAATGCTTAATCGCATCAAATGCAATCTGACAATGATCTGCCTTGTGATAGTGCTGTAGGCCAAACAACATTCCAGTCATTTCCCCTGGTATGACATCTATGTTGTCACTCTGTGGTGGGAGGAGAGAGAGAGAATTCTCATTTTGAGGACATGATTAAACACACCTTTTCTTTTCTTCAGGGCCTACCATGAAACTGAGGAGGCCTGTTGTTGTGAAGATGTATCAGGAGAAAATAGACCAGATGTATGCAGTGCCCCAGGAAAGACAGTAGAACCTGACCGACGACAACAAAGGGATTACAAAACTCAGTTGAGCAATATCTAGGACAATAGGGAACCAGGACAAGAAATACAGGCTTCATTTATACACAATGCGTTTTGTACTTCATCAGATCTAGACAGGTAGACTTTGAGTGTTGAAGTTCACCTGAAAGTGATTGCTAATAAGAGTGCAAATGTTTTAAGTGTTATAATTGAGGATCCTGATTGGAAAGAGCAAGTCTTGCGTCTGCTGTTATTGAATGTCTGAAAGGTTTTTGTTGAAATTTTTTATATGTCAGTTTTCCAATGAGACTGGAGAGAAATCCCTTCAGTGTCTGTTCCATATTAATATTTAAACTTTTCCAAATGTACATAAGACAGCAGCAATGCACCTTTTCTTCTTCTTCTTGTTTTGTAAATAAATCATCTCATCAAAGCCAAATCCTGCCATTTACAGTATGTAGAAATGAACTGCTGTGTCTAGAATTTTACCATCATAACATACTTCTGAAGATTTAAGTGCAATTGTGAGCAGCAGGATCTTTAAAAAATAAAAAAAAAATAAAAAAGGAAAAAATAAAGATTTTGCAGTGGAAATAAGGTTTCAATCCAACATAATGTACCTACAGTGATATATATAATCATTATCTGGCACACGTTGCTTCTGGTGATGGGAAGTGATATTTGAATATGGGTGTCACGTTCGAAACGATGTAATAATAGAGTAAAGTTAGACTTTTTCCAATCACAATGTTGAGTATATTCTAATTGTTTTTATCCAGTGCCTCTCCATGTACAGTTTGAGAAATACTGAAATGTTTATTTTGTGATGCATGTTGTATCAAAATAGCCTTGGTAAATTAAAAAAGAATGTGATTTAGTAAAAAATGCTTGTATTTCACTTACCGTATTTTAGTGGTATGACTTTGATATTTGAATAAAGAATCCAGCCATGTGAATATGGAGGAATGGACTTTATGGGCCCAATCAGTGATCCAACATAAACAAATGGGTAGCCCCACCAACCAAAAAAGAATAAAATAAAAAATACTAACAGAGACACGTTTTTATTCTCTCATCGATTGACTCAGGTCTTGATACATGGGCTACTACTAGACAACGGGTGAATGTGTTTTTAATTGTATTTGCAGTGTTTGGTGGCTGTAAAAGGGTGTGTTTATGTTGGTAATATTTGTAAACACTGGAGTAAAATAGGCCTTTTGTACATTTTGCTTTATTGTGGGTGTAGAAAGTTCCAAAAATATGATTTCTCTGAAAGAATATATGCAAATATACCCCACAATTACATGGTAAAAACAAATCATGGATTTGGCCTTGTATTAACATAGAATGGAACTTGTATTACTCAGCACCACCTTTTAGTATATTTTCTAAATGCCGTGCCATAGCCTCCACATCTCTCTCTCTCACTTTGGGCCTCAGCGGTAACCTTCAAAATATTGATCCACTCATCATCAAAATGACCAATTAGGCCAGGGGCAATTTGGAAGATGGGGGAAACCAATGGTACAGCACAGTAATGGTATGTAAACAGAGCCTATACGTCTTCCCCCATACCAGTGCAAGTTTGGAAACGCCAAGGATTGAGTAACACTGCAACCAAACACCAGTCAAATGATTATACGTACCATACTGGTCCAGGTGCGTTCTCGCATGCAGTTCCTTGGCATGGGAATATCAGTTACCTGCTCCGCATTACATGCGCACTATCTGTTCGCTGTCTGTATATCTACCGCATACACTCTCTCACACATTACTGTATATTTTAGTAGCCATCATTTTTCACATTTTGTTGCTTTACAGCCTGAAATTAAAAAAGGTTAAATCAAACTTTTTCCACTTTTATTTACACGTATTACACCCTACAACTTCCGAGTTGACAGAGAATTTACCAGCACACACTTTGTAGGCCCTCTCTCTCTCTCTCTCACACACACACACACACACACACATATCTCTACACATAAATCCTTCACCTCTTACCCATTTCTCTATCATTCCAACTGTCCCATTCCTATCGATCTACGTCATGACCCTATATCTCTAACTCATATTATTTGTACACTCTACGTCTATGTACGTGATTCATATTATTCGTACACTGTACGTCTATGTGGAATAATTTGTTTTAGTTTCAGGCTGTAAATCAAAACAAACTTGTGAACATTTTGAAACGTGGTGTACACTTAAAAAGGGTGACATTTGAGGTATCAAATGGGCACCTTCCATCACAGATGTTTCGTTGAATAGGCCCACGAGTCGACACTTAAAGACAGCTCAACTACGATTTCCAGCATGTTTTCTTATCTTTATCTTAATCTTGAAAGTCCCACGACAAAGATTTATCTGTCAACCACAACAGTGTCTTTTTTTCTTTCTTTTCTTTTTCTCTCGGAATGCATGCTTCTTTACATCACAATGTGCTCTTAGCACCCATTATTCAGATAAGGGCTTTCCATTTGATCTTAGTCTAGTTACACTGTTAGGGTTAATGGGTTGGGAGAATAGTTATAAGACATTCATCGAGGGTTAGGGCTGGGCGATATGGCCAAAATAACATATCACAATATTTTTCTTAGTTTTTTCGACGGTATAATGGTATTTGACGGTATAGTTTTCCAGTACAAATTACATTGTGATATTTTTTTATGTCTTTATCTTGTAATACAATTGTCACAGTGCTGTTTCATTCAAACTGGCCAGATTGAAGTAACACAGGACTCACAAAATATCAGTAAAAAAATTGGTCAGCCAGCAATAACTAATTTACAAAACTGTGAAAGGCAAGAATGTACTAAGAGCAACTGTCATTTGATAATGTGATACTCCTTGAGAGCTTTTTTAGCTAATTCTATCTCTTAGTTGGACATGCTCTCCAGAAGGAGGCATGGTATACTATTACTCTAAACATACATGTGCTATATAAAACTAATAGCCACTTCGAACCTCCTGACAGGGAACATCACCACTTGGTATGGAAACAGCACCATGAAAGACCGCAATGCCCTGGACAGTGATTCGGGCAGCAGAACAGATCACGGGGAGTGCACTGCCCCGCCTACATTTATGACAAGAGGTGCCCAGCCACACATTTATGATAAGACACCAGCCACCCCATTAAACAATGACCTTTTCGTTCTATTGAGGTCTGGCAGGAGGTACCGCGTCCACACGGCCAAAGGGGAAAGGCTCAAGTGGAGCTTCTATCCCCACGCCATCAGGCTGCTAAATGCCAAGAACACAGCCTAGCCTACGTACAACAGACACCTTACATGACAATCACTGAACACTCACCTGACCTAAACTCTAAGGACTCGCACACAAACACATACTCTCTCACTGTCTCTCTCACTCACACACTGTCTCTCTCTCCCTCCCTCACACACACACACACACACAGACACACACACACACACACACAGAACAACACCATATCTTATATTTGTATTATATATGGACTACATACTGCGCATTCTGTATATCTGTACATACCTGTAGATTCTGTATACAGATTACATACTGAGAATACTACACACCATGTACCAAGTGTATTAGCCCCTTTTTATAAAAAAAAAATTATTATTCCTAATTGCCTGTTTGCCTTAGTATCACTGTTTCTGTGTATTGCATCGCTGGAGTCGACAAAACTCATTTCACTTCTGTGTACTTGTACTATGTGAGTGATGAATAAACTTGAAACTTGAAACTTTATACTAAGACAAATCTTTCTATATATGCTGATATTATAAAGGTCCAATATGTCTGATATTCTAAAGACACTGTTATGCTACTAGGAATGCATTACACAACATTGCCCCCATGTGGTAAAAGTCATTTCTGACAATCACATGTGAGTTTATTCAAACAGCAAACTCTCACGGTAGTGGTATAAAAGCAAGAAATACATTTTCACGAACACAAACAATATTAGAAACACCAGCATTAAATACATCTCATTTCATAACCAGTGACATGAAAAAACAACAACATAGAATCAGATGTTAAATGACTTCTTAAGTTCATGGTACAATAAAATGTACATTAGCACATTGTGAAGGCATGTTAGGGAAGCATGTTTGGTTTAGTTTGTAGTCATGGCAACCCCCTTCTTCACCCAGGCATTACTGTTGAGCAAAGAGAGCATGAAGCGTGCCACGTCTCCCCTACCCACTGTGCTGCCCACAGGCTGCCCGCTGGAGTCCGGCACAAAGTAGCCTTCATGGGTCAGGTACTCTGCAGCTGTAGAGGGCACAAGAACAAAATGTTTAGGAAATGTTAAAGGGGCACTTCACCAAAAAGCAATGCTGATTCTTTTTGCACATGATCTCACACATCCCAAAATTCAGAAGAGTTTTGCACACATTCATTTAGTTTGACAGTTATTGAGAGTTTGAATATGTCCATCAGTAATGTCATCGGAACACACAGAAGTGCCCCTTTAAACTCCACTGTACATCTGTGGATGTGGTTTGTTGTTGTTCCTTTTTGGCCACTGCTCATCTGTTTTACCTGTGGCTGACAGGTTCTTGAGACCAGGAGGCCGAACCACAGTCCAGTTGATGTCCTTAGTCTTCATGAGGAAGTTCTCCATCTCATACATGTTACTGAGGACACTCCGGATCAGTGGCAGCAGGAGGAATCGGATAAGGTAAGATGAATGAGTTCCAGAATTAGCTGAGATCAAACACATGAAAAGTTATGATTAATTATTATTATTATTATTATTATTATTATTATTATTGTTATTGTTATTATTATTATTGTTATTGTTATTGTTATTGTTATTGTTATTGTTATTATTATTATTATTATTATTATTAATACAAAGTGTAACTAAACACATGGTCATTTTGCTGCCCTAGTGGTTGATATTTTCACCATGCTGTACACCCTGGTGATGTCAGAGGTACTATAAAAGTCTGTCAAGGGGAAAAAAAAGAGGCACTCTGACATCACCAATAGGGGTGGGGCAGAGTGTGCAGCAGGGTGAAAATATCATCCACTAGGGCAGCAAAATGACCATGTGTTTAATTACTTTTTAAACATATAAAGTAGAGGAAAAATGTTTGACTCCGCTATATAAGCTTTGAAGAACTTACTTTCATTTGTTTATATGTACTCATTCGCTTGGTTTAATCACAGTTCACAGTGACAGACAGACCGATAGATAGACAGACACACCAATAGAGACAGACAATCTGTCTATTGGCCTATCTGTCGCCATCAACTGCGATTAAACCAGACAGACAGATACATAGATAGACAGATAGATAGATAGAAAGATAGATAGACAGATAGATAGATAGACAGATAGACAGATAGATAGATAGATAGATAGATAGATAGATAGATAGATAGAGATAGATAGATATAGATAGACAGATAGATAGATAGATAGATAGATAGATAGATAGATAGATAGATAGATAGACAGATAGATAGATAGATAGATAGATAGATAGACAGACAGATAGATAGATAGATGATAGATAGATAGATAGATAGATAGATAGATAGATAGATAGATAGATAGATAGAACTGTTTCTGAAAGTTTTCTTGGGACTCACGCTCAGTGTACCAGGAGGTCATGGTGATGATCCTGTTGACTTCGACCTCTCTCATGGCGCTGACAGCTGCCCTCATAGAAAGGGTGTAACCCGTCACCCCGTAGAAGAAGGAAGGAGGGAAGCCCAGGCAGGACACAACAGCATCCTGTCCTTTAAAGTGAGGCTTTAAACTCTCAGCTGAGAAAATATTAGCCTCAACCACCTGACAGCAGAGAGAGAGGGGGGGGGGGTTACCTCATATACTCTTCTCATACAGTTAAACAGCACCGCACACATTCAAATAACTAGGAATGCTCAGCGTTTAGTGGACATATTATGTCTCGTGCCAAAGTCCACACTGTAATCTGCACTGTTGCGTGCACTAAGCAAGAATCACTATCATTTTCTTTATCATTACATCACTGTGAAAAATTAGTAACGTTAGGTCGGAACGATTCCTTTCGCCTTCATTTCTCCTTATTATCAGGTAGTAAATTTGAGTATCCCTTGCAAACAACCATAGCCTGTAACATCAATCAATCATGTAACTTTGAATGCGACTGACAGACGACAAAGGTAATACTCTGTGCTACAGACATACAAGTATAATACAGCGAACACATTCCCTGGACAATACAGTACCTTTAGGTTGCTATGTTGCATGGTGAGTTTCCCTGGGTTCCTGACTACAGCAGTGACTTTGTGTCCCTGCTCCAGTGCCTGGTTGACCAGATACTGGCCAGTCTGCCCTGTAGCTCCCAGCACAGCTATCTTCATGTTAACACTCTGGAAAACAGCTCACAGTCAGTGCTGCAGCGCAGGTTTATCAGTGGAACAAGGCCTGAAGGTTAATCTGCGGTCACAAATTGTGCAGTTCCCACCCCCGTTCCAAGTGTGAAATTAAAATGTTATTACGGTTTAATAAGGCCTGTCCATTTAGCCTAGGCTTCCCATGAAATACCCAGTGGTGTAATGTGACATGGTGACTCATATACTTATCGGACCAATGTGTTGATATAGTATCAACAGACAATGTTTGCACATGTAGTAGATGTATGGTTGAAAATCTACTTCTAAGGACATGACCTGCACCTCAAACCTAATCTCACTGGCTGCACCTTCCTCTTGCCAAACTGCAGACGGCAGGAGAGACTACACATCTTTATCGTCAGCTAGATTCAGCGATGCAGTGAAACGTAGTCCATTTGCAGACAGGAAATAAATATCAAAATAATTATCATAATTTGGTTAAAATGGAGATACGAGAATAAGTCAACTGTCTTATATATTTACACAAAGTTCTCGTAATTGCCTCAGGTCAGCAGTACCAGGAAAAAGAGCAGAACTTGAATTGCAGACAGCAAACACTGTCTTTCTCTGTTGAATCCAAAACAGATCAAATGGATTCTTTCTGCTAGCAGTGAATGAGCAAAAGGGGGGGCAGTCAGATGCTCAATGAAAAACCAACATCAAGAATAAACCCAATGTCTTGTACTTCCTCAATTAAATTAATCTGGTTTACAAAATGATCCATAGGAATGTGCATTATTCAGATCCTTTGATCTGAGAGGAGGATATGAGGATATATGAGGATAACTCACAGTCCAAACACTTCTGTTGTGAGTCCAAACATCCATTGCTTATCCGATGAACTGATGTGGCACCAATAATGCCATTTACAATGATAACACAGTAACAGCTCTGTACTGAGGCAGCTGACTTAAAAACATTTGTTTTATTACAACTGCCAATCAACAGTTTTTTCCCTTAAAGAGGGGGACTTGTAGGAATTTGCCTACATTTTCCGGAATAAATATAGGTATATGGTCAAGGTGGTCAATTTCCCTAAAATCATATGTTAGCATTGTTAGCATTAGGCTAGTCATTGAAACCATAGGACACATAATATGTTGTATATTATATGGGCCATTCTACCGAATTCGTGCAAATTGCTGTCCCACAGTAAAAAAAACTATTTAACAAAACAATTAAGAATTCAGACCTTAGATATTTACTAAGATTATGTTATGATCTAGTTAAACACAAGACTGTAACTAGATAGAAATGAAGCTAAATATATACAAAATCATCATTTATACTACCTCCCTAGGTACTTTCTATTGGGAAGTAGTTGTCCCAATCTCTAAGCCCTAAATTTCAATCCATGAAAATAATACTTAAAAGAATTTTGTCATTTTTTCCAATGGTGTATTTTAAAATATATGTTTGGTTTATTTTAAACAGAATGTAAAATATTTAGATTCATTGTGAAGTTTTTTTTTAAATTACAAAACATGGTTTCAAAAATGCTGTCCCACACTTTCATGTCACAACCGTAACACGAGTCGTTTTACCAC
>OMKL01139075.1:4162-14946 GCA_900302295.1 Parasudis fraserbrunneri | reverse complement strand
GACTGAAGCTGACATTGTCTCAATTGGGTGGCTGCAGCAAACACGCAAGCAAGGGAGTCGTGATCCTGACAGGTCGCAATACCAAAAACCTTTCATTCATTCATGATCAAAATAAACACGGAGTCGTGATCCTGACAGGTCGCAAAACCAAAAACCTTTCATTCATTCATGATCAGCATAAAACAGGTGGGCTGCCTCATGAATTTCAACAGGCAATGATTTTTAATGAGAAATGCGTTCACGACTTAAAGGCTGGCCTTTAGAGCCAAGGACACTGAATGCAAAGCAGGAAATTACACGCGTATTAACATTTTAATGAGAAGAGATCGGGAGCATCGGTCCATAGGATAAGTTGGTGACTCAACAAACATCACAAATCTGTTTTTCGTATAACTTTTGCAAGACCTGTTGAAAATGAAGTCATGGAGGAAAGTTGTCGGCTGTAAACATCTATTTTACATGGTGAAGTTGTTAAGATTTAGGACTGGGAATGACTTCACCACCCATGTCGTTGTCATATGATGCATCTTATGATTGCCACGAAATCAGGCTGTCCGGTACTTCCACACTGGCAGACGTAAAGCAGAAATCTCTAAGAACCTACACTGGACTATTCAACAGTTAAATCAGTGTCTATAAACACCTGTCTCCCTAAGCTGGAAATCAGAGCATCCAGACTTGAATCTATTATGAATCAATGTAGTGACTGACTTCGTGGGGCTCAAAGGATTTTAGTTTGAGCTACTACATCCAAATGAGTTTCATTTAAATGTAGGGCTTACATCCCTGACTCGGAAAATGTACCAACATCCCAATAAAATCACCATGGGTACTGTCAGAGTGAGGACACTCTATGGGGCAGCTCCAGGGTTTGTCTCTTAATGACATCATCACTAGAGTCTCATCTCTCAGGTGTTCAGATTAAGAAGAGTTGTAATATGTGAGGTATGTTAAGGTATCAATTATATAATCTGAGCATTACATCCTGATTCTTCTTGTTGTGTAATATTATGATTCTAGCCGTTTCGTAGCACTTCCCTTCTTGAACGAGTGCTGTCAAGGTACGGGGTTATTGATTGGTTCCCTCCCACCCCCTATCAACCAGTGAGAGACTGTTCTCTGGATGGGGGAGGGTCTTTAACGTTTCCCACCTGTGCCGAGGCTGTTTGACTCTGAAGAAGATGCAGTGCCTTATTAATTAATTATTAATAAAGTATTAAGAGTGAATTGTGCGCTCCAGTATCTTCTTTGGGTTCAGTCTTTAAGAAATAGCCCACAGACCTATTCCTTTAGCTAGAGTCTGGGAGGATAATTGGCGTTGCCCTCATTTTACAAAAACAATACAAAACAAAAGAAGAAAAACAAAATTAAATAAATTAAAATAATAAATAAACGATAATCACTTAAAACAATTACATACTGAAACGAAGTTGTTTGTGATCATGGTTCTAAACTGACCAAAGGTTATGAGACTATCGATCTTTAGGGTGTGTTGAAGATCTTTCCATGTGTTTGGGGCACAAAAACTAAAAGCCGACTTTCCAAATTCAGGACAGACTCGGGGGACCTGAAGTGCAAGCCGGTAATTTGAGCAGGTTAGATACTGTGAGGTCCAAAGCTTCAGTCCAGCATGGTTGTGATGTAAGATGGTAGTTTTCCAACAAGGGTTTTGTAGATAAGCAAATATTAATGTTTGTTATGTCTCTCAGCCAGAGACGACGGATCAACCTTATCATACAGACAAATGTTCTGCTTTCAGTATCTCAGAAACCAAAACACTGGTGGACTGAAAGGAATCAAGTAAGTCAGACAGGCTTCTTAAAGGGCCAAAAATAAATTTCCCCCTTACCCGGAGTGCTATCTATCCATCCAGATAGTTTTGGTCTTAAAGGGGCAGTTCACCCAAAATACCAAAAAAACAAACAAACATATTTTCCCCTTAGCCGGAGTGCTATCTATCCAGCTTTGGTGTGATTTTCCACATTTTGGATATCTGATTTAGAGATGTCTGCCATCGCGCCATTACAATGGAGCTGAATGGCACTCAAAGCACCAAATAAATATTTGGAAAAACTCACAAGCAATGTCTCTTTCCAGAAATCATGACCCGGTTACTCATATATTACTCATATATATTACACTATATATATATAATTTATTTTTTATTCTTTTTATATTTTATTTTGGATGAACTGCCCCTTTAAACAAAGTGAACTGTTCCTTTAACCTCCAGTTATCTGATTTCATTTTTACCGCCCACACCGACATGACAATTTCAGTTTCAAATGATTCTGATACTGTAAAAAAAAAAAAACATATTACTGGTCCACATCAATCAACTGAATTTGCCCATTTATTGAACCATAATGTCGTTTCCAACAGCTCTGAGACAACATTTTTAACCTCAACCATTCTGTAAAGTCATTACTGAGTCATTACTGGAACTCAAGCACCGCTGACCTTTTGCCAAGAATAAATAAATAAATATATAAATAAATACATAAACACTGCAACAGGAAATAAACTTGGGCCAATGTAGAATGTTTGAGTTGTCAGGCCTACGCAGCGGGGTTTCGAAACCGTTGGGGGTTCCATGTGTTTAGTTGTTCAGCCAAGGCCTCTGTGATGCTGTGAGATTTTGGCAGTATGAACAAAGTCTTCAACACAATAGACCTTTCACTTGGGACAGTGGAGCCTGGGACCAGTATTCCCAGTTCATAATGCTGTTCTTGTCTCAAGTTATGTTATGAAATCACTGAGGTATGCAGAAACACCCGTTTAAAGGGACAGTTCACCCTAAAACAGAATTTACATTGTGCTATTCCAGTGATCTTGGTCAGTTAAGTCAATATCTATAACACCTATACAATACTATTCCAAGGTGGAAATCAGAGCATCTAGACTTGAATTTGTGATGTCACATCCAATTGAGTTTCATTTAAATGTAGGGCTTAACAGCTCTGTATCAGAATCCTCACTACAGTCTCATCTCTCCGGTGTTCAGCTTAAGGAGAGGCTTGTTCATATTCACAAATTGAAACTGAGCTGTACAACATTCTAGAAATGACACACGTGAGTTGTACTTAAGGGTGGATTTTCCCTTTAAACCCGGGTTGTTTTCAAGGGGTCAGGACCCCGCAGATGAATGAAAGGGATGAGGTCTATCTCTGCCGAGCTCCTTCCACATCTTCTGTTACGTGAAGGGATGACGTGCGCGCCTCCCCTTCATCCGCTGGATTGCCGGTGGCACAGGTCACCGACCTCAGCTGGAACCTGCTCACCGTCCTTAAGCATTTGGTGTTGTTTCGGACGCTCACGAAACAAAGGGTGTTGATGACCCCGTTGCTCATGGCGAGGCACTCGATGATGTAGAACGCCACCAGAGAGTTCCTGCCCCTGGAGATGAGTGTGGGGTAGAAGTCGCGGAGCAGGGCGAAGCCGTAGTACGGCGCCCAGCAGAGGACGTAGGCAACCAGGACCAAGATCAGCACCACCACCGTCCTCCGGCGCCTCCGCAACCTCCTCCTGATCTGCTCCGTCTGGAAACCCGGCATGCTCTTGAACCAGAGCTCCCGGGAGATCTGAACGTAGCACACGGCCATGACCGTCACGGGTCCCATGAACTCCAGGGCGAAGATGAAGAGGAAGTACGTGCGGTAGAAAACCTGCTGGTCCACGGGCCAGATTTGGGCACAGAAGGTTTTGTGGGTTCGGCCGGCCACGTGCGGGTAGGTCGTCTCCGTGGCCATGTAGGCCGAGGGGATGGAGATGACGACAGGTATGATCCAGACGCTCAGGATGATGCAGTAGGCCGTCTGGTGCTTCATGCGAGGCTTCAGAGGGTAGACAATGGCCATGTACCTGGAGAGAGGAGACACAAACAGAGGTCTATTTAAAGGGGCCTTGGATGTTATCCAGAAATCTTAAAGGACTCCAACAACAGACTAAGCAGCTCACACCCTGTGACCGCGCCACTTGGCACATTTTCTTGTACTCACCCGATACACTTGTGCTGTCATCACTTCAGATAATGGAGCGACGGAGTATCTATAGCTGTACAGACAGCCTAAATAGTCCTTCAAGGAACGGGCAAGGTGTGTTTTAAAATGAGACAATACACAAAAAGCAAATGTATTTGTTCTACTATGACGTGTTTGTATACGGGAGAGTCGCTATAGACGTTCTGGATGAAAGTATGAAGATTGGGGGTGTTGTTCATGGATGTTTATAAAGCTAACGCTTACGTACTTTTACGACTGGCGGTATTCTCTGTATCTGGGAGGCGGGCTCTATTCACTACAGAGAACACTGACGCATGTGAAAGTGTATATAAGCATGTCATACAATGACGAATACATGAAGACATTCAGCACTGTGGTTCTTTAAAGGGTAAGTTCAGAATTTTTTTTCCCTAGCCCTACTTCCTACTTACCAATAATGCTGTCGATGGTAGAGTCCTTTCTCAACCCATGCCGTTCTTCATACTGGATACCCGCAGCTCCGGCTAGTTAGCCACAAAACTAATGCAAAGTCAATGGGGCCACGCTTTAATCTGTACAAGCCCTGAAAGAAACATTGAAACCTACTCCACAGTGCATCCAAAGCAAAGACGTTTTTTATTAAGAAGTGCTTTTTACTGTGGCCCCATTCATTTTACATTAGTTTTGCGACTAACTAAGTAGGAGCTAGGTGTCCAGAATGAAGCACAGCTTGAATTGTGCAGAGAAAGGACTCTACCCTTCAACGACATCATCGATGAGTAGGAAATTGGGCTAAAGTCATCTACAAGTAAGCTAGCGACCACTGCTGTCCCTGTCGTCTGCTGTCGACACCACCGTCCCTCCCAGGTGTCAGGCTCCTCATTCACTTCCACTCATTTTGATGACCAAGTCTAAATGTCACACTTCTTAAGTAATGCTTGAATGAGTCATGATTTGGTCATCATCAGGCTTGTCACGACCACCAGAATCCCAAGACACTGACCATCTGACACTGCCAGTATCCCACGCTGACAACTGAAACTTGAAAATCAGCAGTGTATTATTGTTAAATTGGCACCGAAAATGCATAGTCTGAGCCTGCAGGAGTGTCCGGGATGTGGGGTATGACATGAATAACAAACGAAACTAGATTACAGATGGGAAAACCAGCGATATAGACGGTTTCACTGGAATTCTGTTGCTAGGGAACAGTTTGGACCCAAGTCTATTTCCTGTCAGTTATTGATATTAGCAAACACTGCAACAGGAAGTAAACGTTGGGTCCATTTAGAGTGTTTATGTTGTCAAGTTGAAACCGTCTATAGCCATGGGTAGTCTTGGAGGCTTATGGTTTGCACAGTGTTTAGGACAGCAGTGCAAATGCACTCATGAACTGAATAGGTGGAATCACTATTGTTTTATATGAATTTGCGATAGAGAGTATGTTTCCTCCTGGCACTTAAAATTAGACTAATATTACTGTTGACAAGGCGCATAAACTTTGTCAACATGTTCTAATTAACCTGATGAAAGGTGACACTGTATACTGGCTCTGGACAGCACACTTAACAACTCAGTGGGAATTTGGAACAACACTGACAATTTGGAACTATGTTGATATGTTAAAATACGATGGAGATAATCCATCTTTTGTTGCAGATTCTGTTTTTCCATAGCTAGCTACGTCAACAGTGATTAATGGCCAAGGGAGAGGGGATCTTTGTCCAGCAGACTTCCTCCTAAATGCTTTTATTACCACTGCAGAGAGACACAGCAGGCTGAGGCAGAGGATAGATTTCACTGAGAAACCCATTGTCACAGAGGGAACCTTTACCAGAGGAGTCTCACAGTAATAAAGGTAGACTGTGTCTTCCATACCCTATGCCAGCAGTTCTTAACCAGGTCACTGTTTGACAGCATTACAGATTTTACCTTTAAACACTTTCTAAAGCCACGAAATAACCACATTTAGGGGGGGGGGAGTTACACTGTCATACCAAAAATATAAAAAATTATATAAATGAAGCAGGTTCCCGAGTCACCCTTGGATCCTACCAGCTTGATAGTATCTGTAATTCTTTACCCATGCCCGTATTCCAGTCAGTCTTCAAGCACACGCAGTACTCTGCATGTAAAGTTCAGTAGGATGCTGTTTAGTACACACACACACGTGATGCTTGTGGCGAAAACATGACACAGATGATGCCGTCTTCCTCACCGTGGCAGAGGCTGAGCACACAGCAGACCCCCTCCGGCACCCGTGTTACCCCTTAAGCGATAGCTCGCGGGAGGTCGTAAATACTTCTGATCATGGACACGGGATGGCTCGCTCGGCATGCAAGGTCGCAAAAGGAAAACATTGTGGGTGCGATTCTTTTCCCCATTCGAAGCGGGTTAGATAGACAATTATGTTGCTTTATCGTTAAAGGAACAGTTCAGTTTGTTTGAGAAGCCTATCTGATTAGTCACAAACTGGGAGTCATTTCAATTAATCCAAAAACCACTGGCACCAGTGTTGTTGTTCATTTTGTTTTTGTTTTTTTAGATATTGTAAATAGAAATTGTTTGCACTAGCAATGCCAGTGGAAATAAATGGGGTTGATGTTTCTGACGGAGAAAAACAAACATTTGAGTCCTTCTATATATTTACCAGTGTTGTCAGATGGTTAAGAAGTTGTTTGGAAGATGCGACGTGTGATTTTTCTATGAGACATGCAAATGAAAAACAAAAAAAGATAACCAAGTGATGTCAAGGGAACAACCTGTTACTGGTAGACTCATACTGAGGCATCACAATGGTTTGCCATCCTTGGACATAGCCAATAAAGTTATTGAAGATAGATATTGAAGTGCCTGTGTATACTGTATGCAGGGGGGGTGCAGGGACCAGAGTAACACTAGCTTTTTGTCATTATTGTTGATCCCTTGTAGGCAGAGCTGTAATCTCTCACATTAATTACTTACACCATACTGAAAATTAAACATTCACGGAATTTGCACATTTTGTGCCATTTTGACACAAGGGTAAAAAGTCCAAAGTTACTATCAACCCTCACACAAGCGACAAAAGAAACAGCACCGAGGATAAAAAATAACAGTGATTAGTCTTGTTATGGAAATGATGGGGAGGCCTGGAATAAGCACTTGCTTACTAGAATGATATATAAGTAGTAATGTGGAGCAAATCTTTTGCCTTCATGCATATCGATGGCCAAAGAACAAAACCTCCTATCTGTTCTAAAATTAACTTTTTTTGCAGACAGACTGAATAAGAGCAGCCTTCCTTGTTCTCATCATTCAGAGTGAAATCCGCCAATCAGAAAATTATGCAGATAGGAGGTTTTGTTCTTCGGCCATCGATATCTGTTTTTTCCCCATATCTTGTCACTTGGATTTGTATATTGTAATCAAGTAACTAATAACGTCGTTGTGAAAGTAGACTGGAATTTAAGTATGCACCACTACCACTATTTCACTACTGATACTGATTCTGATTCATTTTAATTGTCAGAAATAGTACTGATCCGATCAATTACTTTTACCGAACAGTTTAGATGTAGACCATTCGTTTTGTTGTCACCACTGGACAAAAATGAATGAGACAGGATCCATTTTTCTCCATTAGAGATATGTAAAATATTTTCTATGTTTCAAAAATACAGAAAATCAAGTTGCTTTGATTTTATGACGTGTTACACGTATTGGGAGATATGCGGACACCCTGTTCTAGCCTTGTACTGGTCCGATATCCGCTAGTGCTGCGACCCGTATCAATAGATTCCAACTGGAGGTCCTGTTGTTACTGTGGGGTTAGAGCTGAATCTGACAGAAGTGTGTGCTGACAGGTTTTTGGCTCTGGGCTGCACTGGAAGTAATTTATTTAGAATTAGGAACCAAACTGAGATTTTAGGAAATTACATTGGGCCTATCCATCTTTTCTCACTAATGGCCGATCCATCTTTCCTCACACTGCGGCCAGCACATTGCTGATTCATGTTTGAAGTGGGAGGAACTTTGCCCAACTGACTTCCTCTGGTAAAAAATATAGTATGTTATAAAATAGGTGTTACACAGGTATAACAATGGAAGACTAACAAAGTGACACGTTTACCCAAAGTCTAAAACAGTCTCGTTGATAAAGCCTACAATTCGCATAGGATTTCTTTCATTTTTAACAAGCTGGGAAAGGCAACATTGTGGCTTGTTTTTAACGTAAGTCTGTTACTTTAATCCCTGGCCTCCCCTATGCGGTGTTTTGTGAAAGTTAGTGGTGTTCATAGGAGTGCACAACGCACCTGTCAACAGCAATGGCCAGGAGCGCGTTGGTGGACACATACAGAGAGACCGTGCGTAAATAGTTGGTGGATGCGCAAAGCAGCAGCCCATGGTCCCACGACAGCTGCTTCACCACATAATAATCCAGTAAAAACGGACAGCATACAACCGCCACCAGAATGTCGGACACCGCCAAGTTGGCGATGAGGAGGTTGGTTAGATTGCGCAGTTGTTTATAGCGCGCCAACCCGGCAATGAACAGACAGTTGCCAACTCCGCAAACCAAAATGATGCACACGAGGACCACGGCTATGATAATAGTAGCCACGAAAAACGCACGACCCTGAGTCGTGTCCGGTATTTCCTCCGCAGGAATTCCATAGTCCAAGTCGTAGCTGGCCAGAAAAGAGTCTGGAGAGTTTTCAGTTAGCTCATCACCAACCAAGCTGATATTGTTGTATTCATCCATATTGCATTAGGCTGTCATGTTCAGTTGGGATTATCTGTAAAGCAATGGCAAAAAAGTTTTAGTCACTTGATTAAATTAGGCAAAACAAAATTCGGCCTTGCAATCAGAGTCGATAATAGAAATCTCAAAGAAGATTTCAGTCAGCCTCTATGATGAAAATAGAAGTTGGCATTTCTGCAGACAATTTCTAAATTAAGGTACTTAGCCTACCCATTTAATAGGGGGGACGACCTCAGGCTAATAAAGCAAAATAAATGAAATGGTACGAGAGCACTCCAACACTAACCTGAAGTCCTGCCCTTGCTCTCTTCAAATCTCCAAATGGGCGTCGGTGATGCGCTCCTCAGCCTCCTCAAGGTGAGTGAGAAGTCTAGTAGTAACGCTCCTACAGTTAACCACCCCCTCCCCCTCTAGCGGCAGACCCGCTCAGTGCCGTGGGCCGTATCAACTGCACATCACTCACTAACATGTCCCTGTTAATAAGCATCACAGGATAGGATGGGAGTTATTATAAAGCTGCTCAATCAGATGCCTCCATATATGACATATTAGCCCACTGCATTTCAACCTATCATACGTGGATTGTAATAATTCAAGGCCAGGATCATGTCAGTAGTGTCACCCATGGGATTTAAAAGCTGCTTGCTTATGATTTCTCACGAGACTGGGAATTGGCCAATAGCCACGAGGAGTAATGACTGTAGTGCAAAACTATAAATTAAGTGTATTCTTCATGACATGGTCTAATTTAAATGGAATATAGACTTGACACATGTAGGACAAGCAGTGACAGATTACCTTGGCAGTGCAACCCTTCATGGCCATCCATAGGAGGTGTGCGTGTGAGTGTGTGTGTGTGTGTGTGTGTGTGTGTGTGTGTGTGTGTGTGTGTGTCTGTCCTCTCTATTCATTCAGTAGTGGTGAGAGACAACAGAACATTGCCAACAGAGAAAAACACATAATCTTAACAATTTTTCCCCAAAGCATACATTACTACCTACTAGCTATATCATAGGAAGTATTAACCCTCTTTCTGGTCAAATTTGGCAGATTTGGTTCCTTTCATCTGATTCCCCTACGGCTTCACGAATTCCTCCAGACTAGGCATCTAAACATGTAAAATTAATTATCACCACTTTTAATTGAATTGTAAGTGTTTTATTCAAACGTTGCCCATCTGTGGTGTTCAGTCTATAATAGACTATAATAAAGCATATAGTACTAAAGGGTAGTACATGGTAGTACAGGTTATTACATGGCACTACATGGTACTACAGGGTACTACGTGGTAGTACAAGGTATTACATGGCATTACAGAGTATTACATGGTACTACAGGGTACTACGGGGTAGTACAGGGTACTACGTGGCATTACAGAGTATTACATGGTACTACAGGGTACTACGTGGTAGTACAGGGTACTACGTGGCATTACAGAGTATTACATGGTACTACAGGGTACTACGTGATAGTACAGGGTACTGTGTGGCACTACAGAGTATTACATGGTACTACAGGGTACTACGTGGTAGTACAAGGTACTACGTGGCATTACAGAGTATTACATGGTACTACAGGGTACTACGGGGTAGTACAGGGTACTACGTGGCATTACAGAGTATTACATGGTACTACAGGGTACTACGTGGTAGTACAGGGTACTACGTGGCATTACAGAGTATTACATGGTACTACAGGGTACTACGTGGTAGTACAGGGTACTACGTGGCACTACAGAGTATTACATGGTACTACAGGGTACTATGTGGTAGTAAAGGGTACTACGTGGCACTGCAGAGTATTACATGGTAGTACTGGGTACTATGTGCTAGTACAGGGTACTACATGGCATTACAGAGTATTATGTGGCACTACAGGGTACTATGTGGAAATACAGGATCTGTATAAAAGGTTAAATATATGATATCATGTATTTGTACATCTTTTCGTAACCCCCCCAAATTCCTTCTTGCGATCCCCTGCCCCCTCGGGCTGAGAACCACTGTGTCAGATTATGGTGACGTCTGTTTGATGTAAACCAACCCACACACATGCACACA
>OMKL01139071.1:0-11891 GCA_900302295.1 Parasudis fraserbrunneri | reverse complement strand
AAAAGCATAATGGACCTCCGTAATATTTGAGTCCTATGCGTTATATGATTTGATCTGTGGATTAAAGCATTTAAAATGTGTGTGTGTGTGTGTGTCTCTCTCTCTCCCTCTCTCTGTCTGTCTGTCTGTCTGTCTGTCTGTCTGTCTGTCTTTTTGTCTATGTCCTTTGCATGCTTGTAAAGCTATCCCTGCATGTATGTGACATAACTGATTCTTCTCCTGTATGTATTGCAGTGTGCCTGCAGGAGGATGACTATGAGTATGAAGATGAAGAGTACGAGGAGCTGCCATCTGTGAACTGCTCCACCACAGAGACCGTTAGAGGTGGACATGTCACCTACTCCCAGGTGGGGTACTACACTCTATATCTTCATAAATATATATATATATATCATAAATATGTACAGCAGTAAACCGTCCTAGAGGCTGATCTCTTACAGGTCCAGCAAAAAGGAAAAGTATTGAATTATGAGACTTGCTGTAATTTATTTATGTAATTTACTTATTTATGTATTTCTTTGTATCTGCATCCCTGCTGTTATTCTAATTTGTTTATTCGTAACCCCCACGACCCCAAGGTTTGGAGAGCCTGCTTGAAACAAAGAGCCATATCAGTCTGTTTGGAAAGTCTGTGTGTTTGCACTTGTAATGTCAATCCAAATCACTTGGAGTTTGAATGAAAGTACTGAAAGTACTCAAACTCTACTGTTAAAGGAACGCTCCATAAAAACATTAATGTAATTTATGATGCCCATAATCTCACAAATATCCCAAAACGCTTGCATTGGATATCAATTCATCGTCGATGTATTGCTTTGTTTTATTTTGCATCTTTACGTGTTGTGGTGGATGGGTGGTACCTTAACCTTCGCTAGCTGCTCATAGCAGTCTAGCCCCCTAACGTTATACTGCAACAGCGATGAAGCTAGGACACTTTAGTGCATGCATCGAGTACCACTGAGAGATAGACATATAAGTTATAGTTGTTTACATGAATCATAATTTATTCATATAAATCCCCACTGGCAAGTGTCCGGGTCCGGCTTAACTAGGCTTGCCTAGACTTGTTTGTAAGTATTAATTTACGTAACACTCCAACTTACCATTGCTCATTTGAAAACCTACAACAGACTTGTATAGTCCTTTATTTCAAGAATTGATTTGTTGTGTAATGAACCTTAAGCTTAAACTTACTGGAACTTATGAGGAAGCAGAAACAGAAATATATTTGCAATTCATCAGTTGTTTTTTTGGTTACAGTTAAAAGGAAGTGCTGGGAAACGAAAGAATTCAAGGTTCCTAAAACCACAAGTCAACACTTGGGGCAGGGAGCAAATGTTTCATCCAAATGCCACAGTTGCCAGTGAATTTCAAACCTCACCAAATTGTCAAACTGATTTTCAGAATCAAACCTCCATACAATATTGTTTGTAAAAAGTAGCCGGGCGGGAGAGCAGACAAATGTACGAGCATTTGGCTGGTGGCTGGTGTGAATTTCTAACCCTGCTCACATCATTCAATTGAACTCCAAAAGTGACCAAATGTCTACTACCTCATGTAGGGAGGACTGGAGGGGAGTGTGCTGACCTACCATTGTGGACCAGGTCGCTACCCTTTCCCTGTCACCCATAGGCTGTGCAACGCTGAGGGGGAGTGGTCCACCATGAGATTAGCCAATGGCAGGCGTGTGTCAGATGCCACCTGTAAAGGTAAATGTTAAGGATGTTTTGGGACTTCAGGAAACATTCTCTGTCTTCCATATTGGATGCAATCTAATGTACACTTGAACTTCCTGTATCTTATGTACATGCTAATAATCTGAGCATTCGTGTCTCATGATTTCATTGTTTTTTATTTTCACGTCCTCTTATCCTCTCTCCCTCCCTCCCTCCCTCTGTCTTTTTCTCATCCTGCCTTTCCTGTTTCTCAGAGGTGTTGTGTCCAGCTCAGCTCCAGTTGGACCATGGGGACTTCTGGCCCAGGGACCAGTGGTTCCGTCCAGGGCAAGCCCAAAGCTTCTCCTGCCAGGAAGGGTTCACCTTGTCTGGATCAGACCAAAGGAACTGCACACTCTCTGGGGCATGGACAGGAACAACCCCAGTCTGTGATAACCTGGGTGAGAAAGAGGCCCCTTCTATGTTTGGTAGAGTGATACTACATGTAGAGCTGAGGAGAACCAAGGGACAGATCTTACTGTTCTTCTTTTCTCCATTTAGGATCTGTCAGTATATTACATTAGAGGTCCAAAGCAAAAGAAACATAATCTACAATTCTACAAACCCATAGAGCATATAGGCCTACTGTACAGGTATTTTCTGTCATGGTCATTGGATATTCTCTCATTCTACAGCCACTCTCATAGTACAGTCTGGAGTGAATTGCTCCAGTGCACTTATTTACCTACGCTTACTTAGCACACAGCAAAGTGGCTTTTGATGAATGGGAATACGTTGATCCCTATAAACAGATTTTCATAGTATAACGTCTCAGTAGCATAAAACAGGTTACTAAACATTTGAATTACCCATTGAACCTTGGACTGGTTAGATTTTTCTGTATTCATAATGAGGTGTATTGGCAGTGACTGTTACATAATAAATAAATTACATTTATTTTTGTTTTCAATCAATTCATGATAGATTGGTTGATTTTAAATATGAATTAAAGTACCGAGTACAGACGATGCAAAGTGTTTTGAGTAAATGATATTATTGTGCTAAATGTTAAATTAAGTTCAGCAATTTTTATCTCATTTGTTATTAATAAATTGATGTATTTTATCAGATGCCAAGCACAGAAAAATCATTAGATCAGCATTAGATCGGCTATAGCCACAATGCTCTGTAAATGTCGGTCTCGGCATCGGGCATCAAAAAAACCATATCAGTTGACTACTAAAATCAACCATTGGTGTCAAAGTTCACCATTCTGGTCAAGGGGCACATCCAGTGCACATCCCTTCATTTTTTAAGAATTGAGAGTCACAAAAAGGCTGACAACCACTTACTAAATAACACGTTGGTACACTTTTGTAGAACCTACACTTAGACCTACTGCGCTCTCTTCAAAATCCAGGTGATGACTGCGAGGACCCGGGGGTGCCACCAGGAGCCCAGCGCTCAGCGGGTCGGTTCCGGACCGGAGAGAAGGTCCAGTACCAGTGTCAGACTGGCCTGCAGCTATTGGGCTCGGCTGAGAGGGTCTGTCTTGAGAACAGAGAGTGGAGCGGGTCAGCACCACGCTGTCAAGGTATGGCATGGATCCAATTCTGTAGATAAGAGTTCCTGGGCCAACATAACACAGTACCAGATTCTGTGTGGATGGACCCAAAACAGACAGAGGACATGATAACTTTGGAAAAGAGGAGAAAGAGAGATCTAAGTCAGATCTCGCACCACTGTACTGTACTGTATATCATGTACACATTTTCATTCCTGACGGGCAAAAAAATTTCTCTGTTAAAAAGGGTAATCTTTTCAGGGATTAAGAAAAACAACATAATTTCTAGACTGACGCCCATGTATCTTTGAAGTTATTCATCTGTTTTTAATGGTTATTAGTGTCATGAAATGGGCTCACTTTCAGTTCAAGTTGAAACATGAAAATCTCCAAACTTTGGGAGATTGTAGCAAGTATTAGTGCTACCCTCTGGGTTCCAACACAGGACACATCATGCTCAGTTTGAATGCAAGTTATACAAGCAGTGGTATCTACTACCTTACAGTGCCTAAATAATACATGAGGTAGCACTGCTACATGAGACAGAACCACTGTGAAAGTTATCTTTCCGTGTGTGTGTGTGTGTGTGTGTGTGTGCTTGAATGCAGCCCTGTATGAAATGTATTTTTCCCCTGTGTGTGCTTGAATGCAGCCCTGTATGAAATGTATTTTTCCCCTGTGTGTGCTTGAATGCAGCCCTGTATGAAATGTATTTTTCCCCTGTGTGTGCTTGAATGCAGCCCCGTATGCCTTTGACTCCCCCAGTGTTGTGGCAGAGGCCATGACAGGGTCCCTCGCTGGGGTCATGGATGTTCTCTCTCCACAGTTCCAAAAGAAAGGTGAGTTTGGTGTGTATCTGTATGTCATTCGTGCTTGATTGCAGTATGGCACTACTGTCTGACCTTTTGACAGAAAGGCTGACAGTAACAGTTAAACATGAGTTTCACCTTACTTGAGAGAATGTAAAATGTTTGTTTATATTTGTAATCGTGCATGTGAGTTTTTTTTGGAGTGACTATCCCCCCTCTTCCACCATAGCCTCTGTCGGCTTCGGTAGGACCATCCATGTGTCCGACAGTGGTCGTATGAACATCTTCATCCTACTGGATGCCTCAGGCAGTATCTCCAAGGAGGACTTTGACAATTCCAGGGAAGCTGCCGTGCATCTAATCAGGAAGGTCTGGGTCAAATGACAAAATGAGCTCTGGACCAATGATATTTCAATCTTCAACCAATATTGTTGTTGACCAATCAGAATAGCAAGGAGTTTCCACCATATTATATACCATATAATCCACCATGTTTACTTTCTTTATTGAGATGTGACTAATAGAAGTTGATGAAGTTGCATCTTCCGCCAAGGAAGTCCCCCAAGTCAGACCGGACCAGAGACAGACCCAGGCATTGTTAAATTGAAAATAGTAGGCATATATAAAGGATAATTCCCTTTCCCCCCCTTCTTTTTAATTTGCTCTTCGGAAGTTCTTTGGCATGAGAGTAGTCAAAGAAATTGGAATGCATGATTTGGTTCTCTGGTCATCTCTACACAACATCAGTATAATTTAGCCACCACTAATGTTAAATGAATAATACGGGCAAGCACCTAAAGTCAACAACAAAAACAACAACAGCAACAAAAACAACAAAATAAAAAGACAGTTTTATGCTCTTATTACTCCCATTCATTTACAAATATTGGTGGCATAATTTTGAGAACCAGAGCACGAAACCACTCATTCAAGTTTCACCTGGTCCTTAGACTACTCTCAGGCCAAGAACCATCTGAAGATCTAAAAAATAACATCAGGATGTGATAAAAAAAAATTATTTAGCATTGACTTAAAATAAACTACAAAGCCTTTGATACAAAAACTCTCTATTATATGTTGTTAACGCTTCACCTCAAAGCTTGCACTATGGGTAATATCCCGAACAGCCATTGGTCCTGAACCTCTTGTCCACGTATTCAGCCAGCCAATCATATAACCGGGATGGTGCAGTCAAATTTGACTGCACCAGGCCCCTGTGACTATATAATGTCTCATTCCTCAATCCATCTTTGGTTCACTAGTTCAGCAAACCTTAGAAAAGAGAGGAGGATTCGGCAGCCTGCAGCTTTGAAGCTGTGTGCTAACTCATATAACTAGAGTTACAATCGTATCCACCATCAATTTGCGTGTCACCATTTATCCATTAACATGCTCTCCTTTTGTCCTAGTTGGACAGCTATGAAGTGGATATGAAGTTTCAGGTGACATCATTCGCCAGTGAGGCTCAAGACATCGTGCTCCTCACTGATACATTCGCCAGTACTAATGCCAAGCGAGTTATACAGAGACTGGAGAACTTCAACCACAACAGTAGGAGGAACATCAATGTGTCACTAATTCATTCATTCATTTCCTGTTACTAGGGAACAGAGTCCCTTAATAACCCTATTAATTAAATAAGAATTAAGATAAATTAAGAAAGAAATTAACTAGAATTGTGCATGGAATAAGTCAAATTAAGGGGCAAAACCCCTGAATTTTACCTTTAAAAACCAATTACAACCTTCTTAATTTATGATGACATAGTGATTAAGGTGTTTAACCCCGGCCTGCAATGTTATAAGTCGCCTACACCTACCAAGGGATAGATTAAGGCATTTTTAAGTTCTTTTTAAGGGATTACTCTTCCCTAGTGTATGTTATGACCTCACACACTGCAGTTGTTTAATCACACAATCATTGATTTGCTGTAGCCAAGTATTCATAAATCCATCCATCCATCCATCCATTCACTCAACCAGCTCACTCAATAAACACTCAACCACTCATTCACACCTGTTGGTTCATGTCTTCATCTGCAGCTCATGGGAAAAAGACCGGGACCAACCTATATGCTGCACTGCAGAGCGTCAACAAGATGATTGCATTCTATAAAGAAAACAGCAAGAACAACCACTTCAACGAGACTCAGAATGTTATCATCATAGCAACAGATGGTAAAGAGAGTGGGGAAAGCATCTAGTATCACCTTACGACTACATTTATGAGACTTTTCAGTCAGGTGGTAGACATTTCAGTTGAGGTGGGGGAGGCATGTTGAATTGCCATACAGTTTATTCTTCGTCAACAGACAATACATATACATATAAATACACATGTATATACATATATACATGCATACACATGCAGTAGATGTCCACACAGAACACTCAGTGGTTTATTTGGGACCATTTGGAGAACCATGCAGGACCAAAAAGAGGAAGTGTCCAACCTCTTACATCCAATGGCTCTCCAAATATAGTTCCTCCACAACACCAGTGAGGAACCTCAGAAGAACTGTGTCTCACTCTGCTTCCTCTCTCACCCTCTCATAGGTTATTCCAACACAGGTAACAATCCCAGGGTTGCCGTGGCTCACATCCGAGCCCAGCTGGGCTACAGCAGCACAGTCCAGGATCACACACAGGAGTCACTGCTGGGTATGACCGTGAACATAAACTCAGTTCAAACAGCTCTATTTACAATACTGAAACATAACACTGTGGTTTGCTTTCATATGTTGGCACAATGCTCCTCTGCTGCCATTTTGCGGAGGCCGTTTTGCATCCCTGTCAATAGCATTTCAAGTAGTAGTAGCTCAACCAGAGATGCAAAATGGCACCAACCCATGAAACTCAGTGAAAGCAACCCATATGTGTGTGTGTGTGTGTGTGTGTATGTGTGTGTGTGTGTGTGTGTGTGTGTGTGTGTGTGTGTGTGTGTGTGTTTAAGGGTAGGGGGGGTTGGAGCCACATATGTGTTTCTGTTTGTGTATGTACAAAAGCAACCTATTGCAAAAATACTGGAAATCACAGAAATCGGAAATCATGTTACAATTAGGATTACAATTAGGTTACAATACAATTATTGTACATGGATGTGTGTGTGTGTGTGTGTGTGTGTGTGTGTGTGTGTGTTTCCTCAGATATCTATGTATTTGGTGTTGGGAGTGATGTGAACAGGGAGGAGTTGAATGCCATTGCCTCACAAAAACGTCACGAGGAGCACATCTTTATTCTAAGAAAATACAAGACACTGGGAGACGTGTTCAACAGCATGATCAGTAAGTCAGCCTTAGCCATGTATGTCTTCTGGACATCTCTACCATGTGTAAGATGACGTGTGCAATATGGAATATTCATTACCTTGTCATACTATATATTTAACATCCAGTTTTTTTTAGAAATTTTAAATGATGTACTATAGACTTATAGACTAAGGATGCATGGTACTGTAGACTAACAGATTATCAACCAATTTTCATGTCTAAAAGTTAGAATATTTACTGTGCCGCAATTTACTTAAAACATAAAATATTAATGCTAACTGTTTCTAAGGAATAATTATTATAAACTCATGTAAAGAGGAGATGATTTTTAGTGTATATTTAAAAAGCTATCTGTATAGATGTTTGTGTATTTTGCTTTATATATATTATATATATATATTCATTGCATACTTTTTACTTGACTATTTACCTACTTATACTTATTTACCTATATCTGTACATATCCTGTACATATCATACTACTCAGTAGCACTCATTTATCTAACCACTTATTCATATATACTCTAGTTAATCACCTGTATATTGTACATTGTATATATCTACTGCACTTTACTGTAACATTTGCACTCTGGATGGATGCCAAACTTCTTTTCGTTGTACTGTATAATCTATATAATCTAGAATAATCTATCCATCCAATAATTTTATCCTTAATAAAAATCATGGGGTACTTTAAATATTCCACACCCCTTAAACATGGCTTAATTTCAGTCAGGGGTTAAACACCTTAATCAGTAATGTCAGGGTAAATTAAGAAGTTTAGTTCAAATTAAGGGGTTGTAATTGGTTTTTAAGGGTAAAATTCTGGGTTTTTGCCCCTTAATTTTACTTAGTCCATGCATAATTCTACTTAATTTCTTTCTTAATTTAACGCAATTCTTATTCAATAATAAGGACATGTTAAGGGTTTATTAAGGTGTACAAGTAAGGGACTCCTGTTCCTTAGAGATAGGTGATACATCTGTATGGACTGTATATAGTGCACCTGTAAGTCTTCACAAGAGTATCACACATGCATATCTCTGCAGTAATACCATTCAAACTCACTCACTGTGTACATAACACCGTTCATAGCTGTACATATACTGACTCCTGTAGATATCATGTCAGTTTTTAAATAGAAATCATGTGGCTTAACATCTAATTATGTAAAAAAAAAATGTTTTTGCTTTTTTATGTTCTTATTTGCCTTTGTACATTACATTCCAACCATTGCCATGTAGTGCTGTAGACAACAACACAATTTCCCCCCAGGGGATAATGACGTTTTCTCGTATCTCTTATCTTATCCTATTTACTGAACCACTTCTCTCACAAACCATACCAGTGGAGCCATTTATTTTTAGTAGAGATGGGCACCGATATGCAAATTCCATCGCAACACCAGTTGCATTTTACTGATATAAAATTGTGGAATACCAGTTTCTGTTCCAACAATTCAATTCTAAAGGTCAGTGGAATCCTCTCAACAATCACAGTGAAGGGACTGCACTTGAGAACCCTGTATTTCCCCAGGGTAGGTCAACTGAGCACACTCACTCTTTTCAAGTGTTGCAGCTTCACACTGGGCTACAGTTCCTCACTTTCACACCAGTACAACCACAGCTCTCCTCTGTTGGTCACAGAGCAGCTTCACCGGAACAGCTCGGGGATAAGTGCTTTATATGACGATAGCTATAGCTAAAAAGTGAATACTTTGCTTACCATTCTGGGCAAAGCTCTACCAATAGGGGATAAGCTTGAAGTATAGTTCTGCTGGATATCAGTTCAAGCTCCTTATATACAGTTATATCCCTAACAAGTTCCCAATGGATTCTAAATAGGCCTATTTGAACTGTAGAGTTTTGTTTTGAAAAACTATTGTGGAGGTTATACTGCTATATTTCAATATCCATTGTCATATTGGTATTGGTTATGTCAACTGATATTGATATCAAAACCCAATTTGGTGGCCACTTCTAAATTTTGAAGTGAAGGCACAGACAGTCACAGTAACAGCAACTCACGCCCATGGAATAGTTGAGTTAAATATGATTTGTAATGTATTCTTATTGTTTGATTCAACCTGCCAAGAATACCAGATGGATGGGTTTTGGTTAGAGGCTTGGGACTGGATAGGTCAGTAATTTGATTCCCAGACCAACAGGAAAATCTTGATGGGTGAAGTGAATGAGTAATGCTCTCCCTTCCCTCACCAACTACCTCAGAAGTTCTTTTGAGCAAGGCATTTAACCCCCAACTCCTCCAGTGGAGCTGTTCAGTGGTCAACGGTAGAAGACTGTGGTTGTACTGGGCAGCTCTTGGTGTGAGAGTGTGGAACTGTATGAGTTGGAAGCAGAGTGTTGCTGAAAAAAGCATAATATGCTCAAGCAAATCTTCCCTGTGTAGATAAATGTTTAAAAATAAAATTAAATGAAAAGAAAGCACTTTGTGGGTATATTACCAACAGTGCGGTATAACACTTATTAGCATGGCAGCACTGATAGTTCAAAGTGTGTGTGTAACTTCAAGACAGCATGAATAACTATGGCTCATCTAGGTGAGAAGCCAAAGATTGATTATCAGTCTATCTATCTATCTATCTATCTATCTATCTATCTATCTATCTATCTACCTATCTATCTATCTATCTATTAACATATTTCTAAAAGTTGGCACCTCCCCCTCACAAATAAGACATTATCTGGGCAAAGTATTTGGGCAAAAGAGGAAAGATAGAAAAAGCACAAAATTTAGCCTTTTCAGCAAATGCTTTAAAGACTCAATCAGTGATCCAAACATAATGGGTAGCCCCACCACCAAAAATAAGAAATAATAATGGAGACATGTTTTCATTCTCTAGTTGATTGACTGAGCTTTTGATGCAAGGACTAACACTAGACAACAGCCAAGTATGAGTTTTTAATTGTATTTGCTGTATTTTGTGGCTGTAAACGTTTATGTTACCAATGTTTGTAAACACTGGAGTAAAACAGTTCTATATTCCGATTTACAATGGGTTACGTAAGTTCCAAAAGTTTTATTTTCCATCTGCAGATCAAACTCTTCAAGAGAACACTGATATAGTAAAATGTTAATAATAATAATAATAATAATAATAATAATAATAATAATAATAATAAATACACGGATTGTGGCTTTAAGAGAATCTTTGGGCAAAAGAGTAAAGCTAGAACAAGAGTCGCCTATTCAGCAAACGTTTTAAGTTTAGATCATCTCTTGTTAGCTGCAACTTGTGCCATCACCATTTTAACTCAAATTAAACCAAATTCAGTTACCTTAATTGTGGCTCATTCAGACAATTAAGAAAATGAAATTCCACAAACACTTATTGCGCAATAAAACATAAGAGGTTCTGCAATTATTTATGGGTGGGGTAACAGTGTTTCATTGTCTATTCATTTATTTTACACTGGAGGAAAAAATGGAAAGTTTGAGTGCAGCGTCGGCCGAGAGTGGGACTGTAGTGCTCTTGTTAGGTATGGTCAGAGGGAGGGGTGCGGGAGTACAGGGGGCTGACTGACATTACACGGAAAAAAATGCACAGATTGTACGGTCGGAGGCATGCAGGCAGGGAAATAGCGGTGAGTCGGGAAGAGAGGAGGGAAAGGGGCAGAACAGACGCCTGCTCTCATGCAGCCTTATTTTCTCTCGTATGATACATATAGAACAAAGTCGCGGACTAAACAAACTTGGAGTAGGACATTATGCACACCGTGGAATAAAACCTATAGACAAATTACTCTTCACAAGTAACGTTAACGGATAGCCTACCTTCGAGGTGAGAAACTTAATTGCAGAGAATGTTGAGAGGAAGTGAATCCAGGAAAGGAGCTGACGACTATGTAGGAATTCCCGACTGAAGTCATGGTAAGTCCCCTTTGTAAGCTAAGCTATGCAAGAAGGCTGCTGAGGCTGACTAGCAGGAACATGAGATTTAAACGAATTTTGTATGGCAAATAAGTAGACACTGATACCATTATAATTGTGTGGGGGCTCTAGTCCTCTCTGTTTCTTTTGTGGTACTATTTCGCCAACCCCTCAAACTTAACGTGGCCTAAAAAAAGTTTTCTTTTGCATTTATTTTAGGATTTACACTTTGGCTAAATCTTGAGAGATGAGGACTTGATTCATTAGACACTCTGTTGCTGTTAGATTATTGCTTATCTTGTAAACCTAATAACAGATGACAGTGAGTTATGTGCATCATTTCACGATATTGGTGATTAGGCACGTGAATGAGAGAAGGAATCACAGACAAGAGTTTAAATAAGCTAACGGGCTGCGTCTGCGTGGACGCTTGTTACCATCCACACCCTCTCCTGGACTCAAAAGTCTAAACACACTGAGAGAGAAACAGTCAGACAGACAGACAGACAGAAAGATAGACACAGACAGATGACACTCAGACACACAAACATGCGCGCGCATACACACACACACACACACACACACACACACACACTCACACACACACACACACACACACACACACACTATACACTATGAATATGATGTCACATCTTTCAGAGTTGTCTTGGCAGGGACTAGCATATCTAGTGTCACACCACCCA
>OMKL01139068.1:0-13285 GCA_900302295.1 Parasudis fraserbrunneri | reverse complement strand
TGTTAAGGAAGGGAAGGACAGAGAGGGAGGGGAAGGGAAGGACAGAGAGGGAGGGGAAGGGAAGGACGGAGAGGGAGGGGAAGGGAAGGACAGAGGGAGGAATAAGAAATATGTAAGTTGTCATCAATGGATCATTCAGAAAACTCTTCATCCTTTTATCTTTTTTTGTAACAAGCAATTTGAGCAGAACCGTCTGCCGGTCAAGAACCATACTAAACCATGAGAAATCCATTTTGCCGCTGACCTGCGGAGGTGGCGTGCAATGTAGCGCAGCGTGGCCATGTTAGCCCTGGGCAACTCCTTCAGTAGTTCCTTCAGCCTCTCCACCAGAACCAGGGCCTCTGGGTCTGTGTCTGGGCCCAGGTCCACCAGCTCTGGTCGCTTGCCCACCACAGGTGCGGTGCCACTCAACTCTGCCTCCTCTCTCTCTGGGGTTTCTACCTCGCCCTGCAGGCTCTCCTTGGCCAGCCCCATCAGACTGTTGTACAGACGGAACGGCATGATGGGCTCCGGCAACTGGAGGTGGAAGAATGGGAGAGAAAGAAGATGCATCCATGCGTGTTCTATTGGAATTGAAATTGGAAGTTTATCATGGCACGCCGCAGGCACCACTCAGCTGTTATTACATATTTATGACCATCATCATCATCATTTAAGGGATTAACAAAATAAATAAAAAGCTGTAGAAATTCAGGCTTCAACATATTTTTTCCATGTGCATTCGTGTGCAACTGCATGCGCGTCCCTCCACCGACATGCATGTTAAGTGTACCTGTCTGAGGTAGAGCTTGAGCACGTTGCTGATGTCGTGCGGCGAACACTGAGACAGTTCTACCAGCTCCTTCCCATTTTCAAAGGCCTGACACAGCTTCTCCACGCGAGTCTTCACCCCGTTCACCCTGTAGATACCCTGGAGAGGAGTGAGGGGAGAGAGACAGAGAGAGAGAGAGAGAGACAGTCAGAGGAGAAAGAGGAACAAGCCACTTTATACACTCCGGACTCACTCCAAACACTATCCCATCTCCTCTTCCCCGTCCCTCACCTTCATCTTGAGCGCTCGTCTCTCGATCTCAGAAATGCACTTGGTGATGATGAAGGGGATGCCATCGCTGCCACAGCTGGCCACCTGAGAGAACTCTCTGCCAAACAGCTGGAGACGGCCCTGCAGCTTCTTATGGCCACACTGGATAGCTAGAGTCTCTAGACAGCGCTTATGGCATGCCAGGAAACACTGAGGGGAAAGCAGGTTGACAGCTTATTGGCAGCCTACACAATTATGTAGATGTAATTGCTTGAGTGAGAGTCTAGTAGATGAATAAAGAATAATAAACTGCATGAGTTAACTGGATCCAGACCCTGAATCACCAATCACAATTCCTGCCGAATTTTAAATTATTCTGCAATTGAAACGGAATGCAATTCAGTCCGATTATCAGGCAACAATGACTGTAGTTCTTAAGAAATAAATATGTCTCAGAGCTGCCATCTCTCTCCTCACCATGACGCCATGATAAGCAGGTGGATTGGGTGGTATGGGAGGTATGGGATTTGATCAAGAACAATCCTCTCACCTCTTCACACTCGGCCCCCTGGAAGTAAACATAGCTGTCACACTCCCGGCACTTTGAGGGGGTCCGCAACTTCCGCAGCCGGTGTGTAAGGGCCGCCTTGGACAGGCCCATGTTCCGGAAGGGTCCAGTGGAGACCACTACGTCAGGTTCCATGCCGTTGATATCTAGAGAGTATTATGCCCATTACATATACATCCTGAAAGAGTATCTAAACACATACTCCCTTTGTTGTCCTAGTGGTTGATATTTTCACCCTGCTGCACACTCCACAATAATCGGTGATGTCAGACTGCCATTTTTTTTTCTTTGATAGTACCTCTTTGAAGGTACTCTGACATCACTGATTGGGGTGGGGCAGAGTGTGCAGCATGGTGAAAATATCAATCACTAGGGCAGCAAAGACTTCATTGTTTCATTAGCAGCGTTTCATTACTATTTAACTACTAATTCAGACAGTTTAATGCTAGCTATCATTACCCGATTTAGTATTTCCATCTCCATCCATAAACCATTCTGAGGGACTGAAAGATATTGAAAGGGGGATGGTGTACGTTCTGTTTTCGTATCAATCCCCTTCCTGACATCTAAGCAATGACATGATAGAAGAACCAACATGAATATGGTCCGAGTTGATGATCTATGGGTCATACTTTGTGTTTCAAAGGAGGTCACATTCCCGTCCTTCTCCTCTGTTGTGTCCTCATTAGAAGACATGGTCCCAGTGGAGGAGGTCCGTGCCATTTTACTAATGTCACCTAAAACACACACACACACACACACCTCTGATGACATGTTTCAACTGGAGAAAACCCAGCTGAGAATGCTTAGGGGACTTTTGTTCTTCTATTTAACAAATGTTTAGTTAGTGCCCAGTGATTTAGTTAGTGATCTCTTCTAGGAGCGTGCTAACCTGTGCTGGCAGTAGGAGACTCCATGACTGCCTCTGCTCCTACACTGTCATCACTCACTGTAGAACCCCACGACTTGTGGCCTCGTCCTGGTCAAGAAAGACACAACATGATGGATATGGACAATACAAAACATATTACCTCATGGATATTAGATAATACACACACCTCTACTGGACATTTTCCTTTCCCACTCAATTTTTTCCATGTCATAACATTAAAGCTGAGCTATCAAACGTTTTAGTATGATGAATTGAAACAGGCTTTGTAAATGTAAAAAAAAAAAGACTTTAAAATGTTTTTAAACAGATGAAGTGAAACAGGCTTTAAGTGATGCCAAGCCTAGAACACTGTATCCCATGGCAACTGTTTTAGTTGTTTTGTTTCCAACTGAAAATTACACTCCTACGCAGAGAGTTGAAGGACATTCCACTGTCAAACATCACTGCCCAAAGAGGAAGTAAACTAACCAGTGCAACATCATATTATTTTCCCTTAACATAATGAATAAATAATATATTAATTGCCCCCCCTATCGTTTTTAGCCTGCTTTAAGAACTGAAAATGAGTTGAAAAAGGTTAAATAATTTAACTTCACGGCATCTGTGCAGTCATGATTATTCACTGTGTCCATGGAAACGATGATGAATGCAACCATAAAGGTATGGTTTCCTTACACAGAAAAGATACTTGTTACCGTTTACTTTTCTGATAACTATATCACTGCATAACTCATGACATGGCATGAGTTAGTTCAGACAAGCTTAATATTTGGTTATTTATGATACTATGTATACATGCAATTCAAAGTTATTCTTTCAAACTAATTTTGTAGTGGAGGTCAGTTTTTGTTACAGTAATAATGCAGAGCTTTTTGCAGGCTGTGTGACGTACAGGCATAAGGCCTTTCTGAGTAGGAGTGTGACTGAGAATGCAATAAAACAGGAGGAGATACAGGATCAAAACAATGAACAATGACCGTAGCAAGCATCACCCACTCTTGTCCTGTGTGTCTCTTCTGTCCCCACCTCCAGTGTCGACAGAGCTAGCAGTACCGTCTGTGTTGCTGGCCTGCTCTGTGTTGAAACTGTCATTCCGGGGCCTGTGCCCGTGCCTGCAACACAAGGTCAAGACATCAGTAAACTAAAATTATGAAAACTAAATTATGAACGTCACCTTGTGACCCATTCCACATGGGATTATATGACACCTTTAAAAAAAAACCATTAATAATAATCCATAATACATCATCTTCCATTGGACGAAAACAGCTTCCAGCTGTGCTGGTCAGACACCAGAATTTCAACTGAACATAAATACAGGAGAAATTGAACTACCCCTCATCTGGTACAATGCTGTCTTCCTCAAGCCCCATACTTTCTCTAAATAATTTGCAAACAGCCAGTTGAATCGTTGCAAGTCATCCATATTTATCACATCTACCTTACTCTTTATATTACTAAACACCACATCATAGATCTTCCAATAGAAAGGACAATACACATCGGGCAAGTTCGACTTTATTCTTCCAAAGCAGCATATCTGCCCGTTTCAATATAAAGGGGCAATATACCTACTCTAATTTGAGCACAAAATTATCTTTTTTCTTTGACAACTTATACCGGACATAGTTTTCTGTAGAGTAGTAGAGGATGGAAGAGGGGCAATGAATGCCATTTCTTTTCTGCAACTACTGATTAGATGAATACCAGTGATCATAATTATAACTGCCACCTTCATCACCACACAAAACCACCACTAGGTACAGATGTTTCAACTTAACAAAAATAAACCTGTTTCCTGTCAGCTATTGATATTAGCAAACACTGCAACAGGGAATAAACCAGTCCAAGCTGGTCCCTAGCAGTGCAATTCCACTGAAAAGGTCTAGAAATTCTTTCAGCCTGTTTTGGCATTGCACCACTTACTGTGCAGAGCTCGCGGAATAGGGTTCAAATGTGTAGTGAACGCCGGGTTGCTCTGGCAGCTGCAGGTCTCGGACATGGGCAGCGTACTGCTGGCCTGGGTCATACAGTTTACTGCTTTCACACAGGGTCTGGTAGTGGACCGGCAAGGCCACCGTCTGCATGTGCATGATCTGGTAGTAGGAGATGGTCGCCTGGGGGAGGAGAGGAGAAAGGGAGGAGAGTGTGTTAAAATACCAGTCACTTTGGAACAGGATGTTAATAGTGGGCATGTTTTTTTATTTTTATTTTTTTTATTGTTGGATTCTGTATTACTGCTGTTGTATTACATGTTGATGTCTGTAACACCTAAAGAAATTCCTTGAGACTAAGACAGAAATATAAATAAATTATCTCTGATTCCGTCTACAAAAGGATCAGGGAAACTTTGACATGGCTGTCAAATGGCGCGTGTGTGTGTGTGTGTACTGACCGAGCGCAGAGTCTGGTCGCTCTGCTTGATGACTTCCTGTAGCTGTCTCAGCACGGTGACCTTGGTGTGCTCCAGCTCCAACTGCTGAGTGGTGGCATCTGCTATACAGGTCCTGTAGGTGGCTTCTGCCTCATCTGACTGCATGCATCAACACACGCTTATAGCATTACATTTCTCTTGCATTTACTTCTAACGCACTTTCTCTTGATCTCAACGGCCTTTCAGACAAGCTTTGAAAGTGATGTTTGAACCATGACATTATGGGGTCATTTCAGATAACCACATAACTACTAGTGTTGCTGTCAGCAGAATGTGTTTCCTGATTTTAGATGACTTAAAGCTGCAATAACGATTTTCTGACCACTAGGGAGCAAGTCGCCACTATAAACAAACTCCATTTTCCCAAAACGAAAGCCTCTTCACGTATCAACATAAAAACTCCTTACTGGCACAATCTTGTTGTAACTAATATGAAAAAAGAATGGGTTTTTCAACTACAATACATACAACTTCCTCTTGGGCATTTCCTGGTTGTTAAACAAGGTAGGTAAATACTTCCCCTACAAAACACAATACTGGTCAGACAGCACAATATTCATGTTATTAAGACATTTGCTGAAAATAAATACTTTTTAAATGCATAGATTTAGAAAATAGACGGGGGCCGGGTTTTGTCAACAAAGAAAAGAAATGATGGAATAACAACAGACTGGCTGCTGGTAGCACGTGTTGTTTGAGTAGGACACCATGACTCAGTGAGACCTGATGGCAGGTGGTCATAAGAAGTTTTGAAAATGTGAAAAATACTGTCATAGTTATTGCAGCTTTAACATACAGGATTAATTGAGTACCTCAGACAAAAAAACATATAACTCTGTGTTAAGTTTTCAGAGGAACAATGTTTTCAAACTTTATTATCTAAAGGTGGTAAGTTCAAGTTTCGTGTTCATTCATAGTTAAAAGACAGTAGAGGTTGAGTACTTTCTGGTGATATATCAGATTCACACTCCAAGTGACATGGAATGAATTTACAAATGCAAATACATGGGCTGTCCCAACACAATTTTCAAAGCTGAGTTATATGGTTCTTCAGTGCAAGGGTTCAATTATCTCCATAAACCAGAAATTAACTCAGTGAAAATTTAAAGTGACAACAGGGTTCCTACACTCCTTCCATTGCAAAATTCTATACTTCCACCAGACCTTAATTTCTGGACTGGAACTTGTGTTAATTGTGATATTTGCCTATGTTGGCTGGGTAATATAATGGTAAACTAGGCTATACCAGTATTACTCTAAAGCCGATTATTCTTCAGAGCAATACCACAATAGGTCAAATGACGGTGGGTCCACAACTACTTAAAAAGTGTATCCATGCGTATTGAGACTGGATGGCAATCATTTTCCATAGTTTTAGTGCAATTCCCAAACTTTTCAAGACCCAGAAATGACCAAGATCATCTTCCATAGTGTACTTTTCCAGATCTGGGTAGGACCTATATAATGATGAAGTTGAATGACAAGAGTGAAAGGGGAGAAAAACCCAGTCAAATCCCTTCCAAATGTGTTTAAGGTGCAGTTGGATAAGGAACTGGAAAATAATATACAGTATATTAAATGGGTTGTAGCTAGGCAGTGATGATGACCTTGTTGCGAGTGTCTTCTTCCAAACGTTTCTTCTTCTCCAGGGATTTGGCTGTCGATCCTCCTCCCTCCTCCTCCGCTCTGCTAGCGGCTGCTTTGGCCTTGTCGTATTCCTCACAGCGGGCCATGTAGGCTTGCTTGGCTTTCCGTAGGTTCACTTCACACTCCATCTACGCACATACAGAATTGTAAATTGTTGTCATTTCCTTGCTTTTTCCTGTTTTTCTTTTGAGGGGATCGAAGAAAATGAAATAGACAACTGCTATATCCACTTTTAAATGTTATGCGAGATTCATGACCACACACACACACCCACACACACACACACACACACACACACAGAGGTCGTACCAGTTTCCTCTTGGCTCTGATCCAGGTCTCCTTGATCTCCTTGCGTCTCTTCTCATGCTCTTGTTTACGTTGCATCAGAGGCTGCACAGACAGAGACGGATGAACAGAGTGGTGGTAAAGAGAGGGATGAACAGAGTGGTGGGTCAGCAAGCTACAGAAGAGAGGGATGAACAGAGTGGTGGGTCAGGAGAGGGATGAACAGAGTGGTGGTAAAGAGAGGGATGAACAGAGTGGTGGTAAAGAGAGGGATGAACAGTGGTGGTAAAGAGAGGGATGAACAGAGTGGTGGTAAAGAGAGGGATGAACAGTGGTGGTAAAGAGAGGGATGAACAGAGTGGTGGTAAAGAGAGGGATGAACAGAGTGGTGGTAAAGAGAGGGATGAACAGAGTGGTGGGTCAAGAGAGGGATGAACAGAGTGGTGGTAAAGACAGGGACAAGAGAGGGATGAACAGAGTGGTGGGTCAGGAGAGGGATGAACAGAGTGGTAAAGAGAGGGATGAACAGAGTGGTGGGTCAGGAGAGGGATGAACAGAGTGGTAAAGAGAGGGATGAACAGAGTGGTGGTAAAGAGAGGGATGAACAGAGTGGTGGGTCGAGAGAGGGATGAACAGAGTGGTGGGTCAAGAGAGTACAGGGAGAGTGGAGATAGAGGCCCAAATATTGTGCTGTAGATCTCATAAATGTCTGGTACTGGATGGTGGTGTGAATGTGTACAAATATCTGGTTTTGGAGAATTGCACTTCTGTGTGTTTATATATGTATGTGTACGTGTAGGAATGCATGGAGAAATGCTTGGAGAATTTTGTGTGTGTGTACCTGTATGAAGGTCTGGGTGTGCAGTGTGGTGTTGGCCTGCACGAGTCCTAGACTCTGTTCCTGATCCTGTTCCAGAGCCAGAGAGTAGATGGAGAAAAATGGCATGTGGGGCTGAGGGGAAAGAACACAACACAACACGACGACACAACACGACAACACAACATGACACAACGACACAACATGACAACACAACACAACACCACCACATGACACAACACAACACACCACCACGACACAACACAACACCACGACACAAGGGAGCAGAGCAGAAAACATTAAATTAGGAGAGTGGTAGGTGAAATGTCATCTTAAAACAATATGTGAAGAGTTTTGTTCCAAAATGAGATATCCATCACTCTTAATTAACATAATTTCAGCATGAAGTAAAAACTCACAATGGGATTGTTAATTTATTAGCTACCATAGTATAGTTATTAGCTACCTCAGTAGAGTTATTAGCTACCTTAGTAGGGTGTTATTAGCTACCTTAGTAGAGTTATTAGCTACCTTAGTAGGGTGTTATTAGCTACCTTAGTAGAGTTATTAGCTACCTTAGTAGGGAGGTATTAGCTACCTTAGTAAGGAGGTATTAGCTACCTTAGTAGAGAGTTATTAGCTACCTTAGTAGAGTTATTAGCTACCTTAGTAGAGAGTTATTAGCTACCTTAGTAGAGTTATTAGCTACCTTAGTAGAGTTATTAGCTACCTTAGTAGAGTTATTAGCTACCTTAGTAGAGAGTTATTAGCTACCTTAGTAGAGTTATTAGCTACCTCAGTAGAGTTATTAGCTAGCTTAGTAGGGAGTTATTAAGTACCTTAGCAGAGTTATTAGCTACCTTAGTAGGGAGTTATTAGCTACCTTAGCAGCGTTATTAGCTACCTTAGTAGAGAGTTATTAGCTACCTTAGTAGGGAGTTATTAGCTACCTTAGCAGAGTTATTAGCTACCTTAACACTTTGCTTAAAAATGGCAGCATTTTAGAGGATGTAACATTAATCATCTGTAACAAGAATACTAAGCAAAACGACTTAACAAAATGTTTCCCAAAATGTATATAGTGTTTTAGAATTCAACTCTTCCATGTTTTCCACCGCAAGCATTCCTGGTGCTAATTGGCCAATAACCCATTTTAGGATACTGTGATCATACTAGGTAAAATACATGATATTTACATGTGTGATGCTGTGTTTGCAGGACTGGTACAGTCTCTGTAGGCCCTTGGAAAATTCCATCTCTGGAAAGAGTAAAAGTGTTAACAGAATGGAAGTTAATTACAGTCTTGAGAAACTCTATCAGTCTTTTCAATGTTGACAGCAGGACATGGTAGGACCAAGCCTAAAAGTGAGGATTTTTTACCCAGCGAGGTCCTCTTCTCCACGTAGCTGATCAGGTCCTTCATATACTTGGAGATGGTCTTGGCATAGAGCAGAGCGGAGTCCACCCCTCCTTCACTATGCTGTAGAATGACGTCCACCGCCTCAGCCCTGCCTACGAATGTACACATGTTTACAGTACAAATAACTACATCTCAGACTACAGATGAGCGAGAGTCTGAGAGAGACTTAAAGGACCATACCGGTATGGTGATAAACCTACGTTAAATTTGACTTCTGTTCTCGCTAACAAATTGGAAGCCTCTCGTCAAAGAAATTGGTGTGCACATTGTGAGAGAGAAACATGTTTCTAAGGAGCTACCAATTTGTTAGCATGACCAGAGGATAATTTGGGGTTGGTTTCTTTTATATAATTCTAGATATGATTTTTCACTATAATGTTCACATAAGAAAAAAGAAAAAGGTAAACAATGCAAAATGGTCCTTTAAGAGTGCACAAACTATTGGGAGCGAGAAGGCGTGAGACTGAGGGAGACAATTGAGAGTCCAACATCATACCCATATCCTGCAGGTCACTCCTGAACTGGCCCCCGTCTGGCCCCTGGCCGGAGACAGCATACAGGTTCTCCATAGACTACAGAGAACAAATAGTACTGTTACAGGACCCATTACTTGACAAGTAGAACCACTTTGTCAGCCTCGTCCATTGATTTTATAAATGGATCTCTTACAGAGGGGTCAGTGTATTTTTATGTTCTTTCCTTTTTCTTTTTTCCTCTTTTGCTGGATCCGCAGAGCCAGCCTTCATGAGTCTAGGTGTCTAACTGATTGAGCATGTCACCGAGTCAGTGTTGTGAATGAGGGGTCCAGCTATATTAGGGGAACCTAGTGTTCTTAAAATCTGAGATGAAGAACAGAGGAAGGTGTCTGTTTGTTTTTTTACTTTTTATAAACAGAGATAAAACTACAAAAAAGGGGCAAAAATACACAGACCCAGAGCACATAATCATATTATCATATTATGATCAATCCACATCTGTGAAACTGCATCATATTTTGAGATTGTTACTGCTTATGTACTAATCTCATACTCCGACTCTCATATTAACATCAAGAGTCTGATGGTGAGCTATCCGAGAGCAGCGCAGAGAAGGTGTTTCCATTTCATGACATCAAGGCCCGTCTGTCTGAGAACATTTTGACTGGTCGGGTGTTTGGCATGCAAGGACATACTGGAAACAACGTAACACCCAGAAACCATTGTGAATTAAAAATAAATCTCCTTGCGGAAAAAACTGGCGCCAACTCCGTCCAAATTATTATCCATGTGTCATTTGTGATGTCACCCACCAGTGTTCTCCACTAATTGCAGAGCTCAGAGTTTAAACACTGAGCTAATGAATTCCAATCAGTGATAATTAACTGCAACATTACAGGAAATGGGGGCCAAGACCTCCTCCTTAAACTGTGGACTTCCCGTACACAAACCCCGTATGCTGCCCTCAGAAGCTCTGGCACAGGTCACAATGTCCAGCGAGTGCTTCTGTGTTTCTCAGATTACTTACATACTGCTTGGACAAAATTAAAACGCATATTAAATCCACTATCGTAAGTGCAGACAGATGGGAAATTATGACTGCGTTTGTTGAAATCATGTCAACAGTATGTGTCGAGTCTTTGTCAAGAGGATGTGAGGTACAGTCTTGTTGCGTAATGTGATTTGAATCATTGCAAATGAATGCATATCGTTAAATTATGAGATAAAATAAATGAGTGCACGGCATTAATTATGAGAATAAACAAACGGACGTTGGTAAAGAAACTGAAAACACTGGGGTGTAGTGTACCATCTGGTGCCTAGATGATGTATCACAACGGCCACATTGTGTACGGCTGATGCCCGAGGCGAGAGTGTGGTGATGAATGGGTTTGGTAGGAGACATGTTATCTGAAGTCTCAGAGACTGCCCTCTGTGTGTCTGCGTGTTGGCAGAGATAAAGACAGTGTGTCACTGTCAGGAAGTCGGCCTCTCTGCCCTGCAAACATCCGCTCGATCCATCGATCTCAGAATTTATTTTACTACAGAAATGTGTAAAATAGAAACAAACACACACACACACACACACTCACCCTGCTCTTCTCAGTAGGCAGCAGAGAGAGCAGTGTGCTGCTATCCACCTCTCCCATGAGCAGCTCTGACACACTGAGGAGACACAACATAGAGACTATTACTACAACATGACTGAATAAATAAATAAACAACAACAAAGAGTCAAAGGGCCATGCCTGTGAACTGCAACTAGGGGCAGAGTGACTGACTGACTGACTGAACTGCTAGTGACGTTGCTGGTCTGTGAGGTACCTCACATCTTAACAGATGGGATGGATGTAATATGAAATCACAAAGCTGAAGGAATATGTACACGTGGGGGTCACATATAATCTGTGACAAAAGCTGTGGGAATATATCCTCTATATCTATGATCTATAATGTATAATGGCCTATAATGTTCATGAATTGCATGAGACCAGGGATGAAGGCAGTGTATTAAGACAGACTAAATGGAAGGAGAAGGGATAATAGGAAACACTAATATTAGCACAAAATAGTCAACAGTTCAACATGTTAAGATATACAGTAGGACAACACAGAAACAGCTTCAGGGTGGTCTTTCTTACTGTTCGTGCTGGAAGGGAGTCTCAGAGAGAGAGAGAGAGAGAGAGAGAGTTGAATGAGAGAATGAGGAAACAGCCATGCCAGGCAGAGTACTGTTCAGCCCAATTATCTTCCTCTGCCATCTCACTTCCTCATAAGGCTTGGAGGTTGCCTAAGCACCTAAATAGCACAGTGTAACCTGTGAACAAACTGCCTGTATGCGTAATTGTACATCATGAAGAAATGCAGATATTCTCTTAATACAGATAATAATTATCTTTCTTTCCATCATCTGTTCTCATCATCAAGATATTGTTTTTAATTGTGAGAAACAAGAGTTCAGGTTCAAAGATGAATCCCAGAGAAAGTACTTTGATTGATGTTGTGGCGAAGTGGCCAGAAACAGTCCAAGTCACATCGACACCACTTAACGTTACTGGTATCATTCTTGTACAACATTGTGTCTAGGTAGGAGAAAACGTCATGTTCTAAGTCCATGTATTAATCTGTTCAGACAGCAGCCAGGTAAGGGGAACAGCGTTTTAGATTTTTCTTTTTGGTTTTGTGTCGTACGGGGAAGAACAAAACCACTTCCTGTTTTCAGTGAAGCCTCATGCAAATGTGTCACCATCACCAGTTGTCTCTGAGCTGCGCTTCTCTCTTGTCAAACAACAGACAATGCAGTACATGTTGTAGCACATACTGCCCAACAGATTCCATCTTTAAAAGGGAACAACACCTATGCTGAAAACTACCAGTGTTGCTTTAATACTCTGCTAAGCTCACGTACTCTGACTTATTATCTCTGAAGTATCCAGGTATCAACAAGACAATGGTCAATTTGTCAATGGTAGATGCTAGATCGGACGGCCCTCAAAAAATGTTTACATTCATTTGACATTTTTAGGTAGTGGGAGTGGTTAAGGTTAGGGTTAGGGATAGGTTTATAAACCACGTTTAAGGTTAAAAATATGAGATATGAGACTTGGCCAAAAACTGACGACCCCCAATAAAACGCTGATGACCCCGTCTGATCTACCATCAGCCTTTGTCATTAGGGCAGATGGGTTCCATTTTGACCTGGAAGTCATTCTACATCAGTCAGGATCCAGAGGGGAGGAAGACAGAGGTATCAAGATACTCACTTGCTGCTAAAAGCAACGGCGATGGTCTCAATGGCCTTCTCAAAGTCCTTCTTATCTGCCTCGTTACAAACCTCATAGTGAAAACCTGAAAAATCAAGAGTAGGCCTAAGTTTCATTCAAAATCAGTGATAAAATGCATATGCAGACCTGTTCAACAAATAAAGGAAAAATATATACATTAATGACATGATGCTATTAACAATACTTCTCAATCACCCCAAATCTGATTGGAAATATTTTTTAAAGAAATACACCGTTCACTTTTGATTTATGTGTATGGACGGGGGGGGGCAACCTAAACAAATGACTTACCTTTGACCTTGGAGATGAGTTTTCCAGCGGCAGTTAAGATCTCTACTGTGTTGAGCAGAGGGTAGGTGTTGATGACCTGACGTAGCACGCGCAGAACCTCCCCCAGACACTCATGGGCCACAGGACGACGGCTCTCCTTCTTACCTGGAG
>OMKL01139066.1:0-21467 GCA_900302295.1 Parasudis fraserbrunneri | reverse complement strand
CATCTTCTTTCTTCCACTTGGGCTAAATTCCAGTCATCCAACAGAGACAAACGAAGGTCTCTTTACAAGAACGAATTTTCACCAAATTACTGTAGTGGATAGGTTTGCTCTTTAGGATTCTGTATAATTCAAAACACATGAGCTTCTTCCTGGGCAAAACCCACAAAATTATAGCCATGTAGGGCACAGGGATCATTATGCTACTGATTGGAATTCAGCCCTGAGGTCATGGCTCCTGTCTGTGGCCACTTTATAGCGGCCATTTAGCATTCCTCTGAATAGGCATTCAGGTGCGCGACCTCACATGTGAACTTTGAGCTGAACATTCTAATGATTTGTCATTGAATCTTTTGGAGGTCTAGAATTCCAAGATGGGACTCCACACAAACATTCAAAAAAAACGTAACACCCGAATAGGTTAATTCAACTGGAGACAAGTGAAACCAGCCCATTGGTTACAGTTACCCGTAGTACCATTACAGATTCGTAATGCGTGTAGAATATCAACTCATTAAGACGAACCCCTCATTAACCATTTCCCCTCTCTCCTTCTCTCAGGTGCGCTGCTCTGGCCCAGGCTTGGAGCGTGCCAAGGTTGGGGAGACGGGGGAGTTCGTCGTGGACTGTACCAATGCCGGTCCGGCTGAGCTGACTATTGAGATCATCTCAGACAGCGGGACGGAGGCGGAGGTCCACATCCAGGACAACGGAGACGGGACCTACACCATCACCTACATCCCTCTCTACCCCGGCTCCTACACCCTCACCATCCGCTACGGTGGCCAGGATGTGCCAAACTTCCCCGCTCGTCTCACCGTGGAGCCTGCAGTCGATGCCAGTGGAGTGCGTGTGTTCGGACCTGGAGTGGAGGGCAAAGGTGAGGGGTTGTGGTTATGTTTGTGCCAGTGTTCCTTATTACACAACCAGTTACTTACTACTAAAAAAACATCTCAAATCTTTATCTTAACAAGCTCAAACATCAAACATATTTATTGTCACTTAATTTAATCTAGGTTCAACTTTGATAAGATGACCCCTCCCGTGGTCTTAGCAATTATCATGTTCTACAGTGATAACTATTGTACTAATTGCAGGAAATGCAATAAACTTGCAAAGGTCCTATTACTGAAACGTCTCATTGAATATAGTGCTGCGAGTGAAAATAGTGTGCAGGAATTTTTTTCCCAGTCAAATGCCCTATAAGATAAGATAAGCTTGCATAATTTCCCACAGAGACACAGGGCACCACCAGTGCAGCAGGCGTTTAAAAAGTGAGACTGGTACGATCGTTACATTCTGTAAGTTCTCTGTCCTGCGTCTCGGGACATTTTAAAAAGTGAGACTGGTACGATCGTTACATTCTGTAAGTTCTCTGTCCGGCGTCTCGGGACATTTTAAAAAGTGAGACTGGTACGATCGTTACATTCTGTAAGTTCTCTGTCCGGCGTCTCGGGACATTTTAAAAAGTGAGACTGGTACGATCGTTACATTCTGTACGTTCTCTGTCCGGCGTCTCGGGACATTTTAAAAAGTGAGACTGGTACGATCGTTACATTCTGTAAGTTCTCTGTCCGGGGTCTCGGGACATTTTATAAAGTGAGACTGGTACGATCGTTACATTCCGTACGTTCTCCGTCCCGCGTCTCAGGTGTGTTCCGCGAGGCGACCACCGACTTCACCGTGGACGCCCGGGCTCTGAGCCAGACGGGAGGCGAACACATCAAGACGCGCATCAGCAACCCGTCGGGCAGCCACACGGACGCCATCATCACCGACCTCGGAGACGGAACCTACAACGTGGAGTACACTCCCTACGAGGAGGGTGCGTTGATATCGATGAATTTTACGATGATGGGCGCCACCACCGCCTGAACTCATCTGTGGCTGAATGCTCTTGTTTTCTCGTTTTCCAAGACTTTTATTCATATGGTTTATTGTGTGATATGTTTCAGGGCCTCACAATGTGGAGGTAACCTATGACGGCTCTCCGGTGCCCAACAGTCCATTCCACGTGGGCGTGACCGAGGGATGTGACCCGGCACGCGTGCGCGTCCACGGTCCCGGCCTGAAAGGCGGCATCACCAACAAGCCCAACAAGTTCACAGTGGAGACCCGGTAAGTAAAACAAACGCACACACTTTTGACGAGTTAAAAATTGAGGATGAGTCACTGAAGATGCAGCGATCGTTTGAAACGAGGATCGTGTAGACTCAACAGCATAAATTTACCTGGAATTGGCACGTCGTTTAGTGGTTGCGTCTACACAGTCCTCATTGCCGGCCCGACGGAATAATCTAAAATCTTAGTGAGTCTAGTATTCACTGTTTGAAAATCACACCAACTCATTTGGAATCTTGGGGTAATAATGCAATAGCTTTATTGTCAATTAAATAGACCCATTATTGGGGACTGCACTGCCTTTTACAGTATACTAACCTTTCTCTCTCCCGTCCTCCCTCTGTTTCTCCCTCTATCCATCTCTCCTTCCTTCTCTTCTCTCTCCCCCTTCCCTCCCTCCCTTCCTCCCTCCAGTGGGGCCGGCACTGGTGGCCTAGGCCTGGCAGTGGAGGGCCCATCAGAAGCTAAGATGTCCTGTACTGACAATAAGGATGGTAGCTGCAGTGTGGAGTACATTCCCTACGAGCCTGGCACATACAACCTCAATATCACTTACGGAGGACAGCCCATCACAGGTATTTAGTTATGTCTCTGACTTATGCAAGCGGACACAGTGGCAAGTGTAAACATCCTAGCAGCCAAAGTTATTTTTAGAATAAAACAAACAAACAAACAAATAAAAACCATTGAAGACAAGCTGGCTACCTTCCAGTATGACCAGGAGAATTCACAGATTTGTGTTAACCACAGCTAAATTATGCAAGAATTTAGCAAATGGCAAGTTTTGATTTCAAGGCCTGCATTTTGGTACAAATGATTTACAAAATTCTGTCAAAGTGCTACGGGATCTTTATCGTCTTGGTGATGCAGTGGGACGATTTCTGACTGGGCACCCCAACGTCCCGCTTCGCATCACCCACCCTACTCCCATTCCCCAACATCTACCAATACCCCTAATCGTTCTCCCCTCTCTGTGTCTGCAGGCAGTCCATTCTCTGTGCCCGTCAGCGACACCGTGGACAGTACCAAGGTGAAATGCCAGGGGGCGGGCCTGGGCAGCAACGTCAGAGCCAACATCCCTCAGGAGTTCACGGTGGACGCCTCCAAAGCTGGCGTGGCCCCACTGCAGGTCCGCGTGCAGGGTCCCAAAGGTAAGTTTGCTTCTGTGTGTGTGTGTGTGTGTGTGTGTGTGTGCGTCTGTCTGGCTGCTCTAGGAGCTACAGTCCAGGCATCTTTCACTGTGGCATCCTGGGAAGGATTTCCTCTTGTCTCTGTCTTCAGGATGTAGTGCTGCCTGGGCCCAGAGCCATACAACACCACCATGCCATAGGCGGGACTGGGTCACATACTGTGTGTGTGTGTGTGTGTTTATGCATGTACCCTTTCCTCTATAGCTTACATAATGAACACAGCGTTAAAGCGACTCTCTTGCTCTAGCGTAGAAGGTCTTGTCACTCTTTCCATAGGGCTGGGCGATTAATCAAATTTTATTTTCAATTATGAAAACAAGATAATGAAGATCAAATGTATTTTTTTAAGTTCAATAAATGCATGATGTTTCCAAAGTCAATGAGTAATAGTGTTAAATAATTGTGATCTCAATATTGACCAAACATGGCACCATACGCCCTGACTGGAACCAGGCAGTAAATATGAAAGACAGTTGCACGGGTATGGTGCGAGGAAGGGTATAAGAAGTGGTTTTAGAAGTGGTCTCTCTCTTCCTCGAATTCCCCCAACCCAGCTCTAGTTCCTCTCCAAGCCTCAAATTTGCTGACTCATTTTAACAGAGGCTGCTGTGGTGGTGGCAGTGGTTTTGGAGTGTGTGAGTGTGTGTGTGTGTGTGTGTGTATGTGTATGTGTATGTGTGTGTGAGTGAGTGAGTGAGTGATTGATTGGGAAGACAGGAATGTAAACAATTTATTTCTGGACTGATATTACAAGACACTATTGGAATGTTCCATTGGTTGTCCATATCTATTTGGTTCCCATCTTATTAATCCATTACCAGGTAGCCTAATCAATTCTTTGATTCATGTTTCCATTTCTTTCTTTTATCCCCTCTATCTCTCCCTGTTTTTCGATGTCTTTGAACTCACAATTTCAATTTCTATCTTGCCTGATAATTGACTTAATGATTCTGTTTACAATCTTTATTAAGCCACTGCACATTTAATCTCTCTCTGTGTGTGTGTGTGTGTGTGTGTGTGTGTACATGCATGTGTGTTTAAATACACAAGCATTACAAATGTTGTTGTACTGACATGAATGCAACTGTGCACAAGCATGATCACAGAAACAGCCATTACATTGCATGGCCATTACGAAAGTTTGGGAATCCATTTTGACAATCTGAATCGAGGAGCCCCACTGTGAGAACTGAAAGAAACACACTTCCTGTCTACATTTGTACACGTGCAGTCCCTCGATGCAGCAGCATCCAACAATTTAATGTCTGCCTTTTGTGACCAGAGCTAGCCTGACAAAAAAAAGCTCCAATGAGAGCTTTATAATGTTTTCCCCCACTGAATGGAGAGGTCAAAATTGGATGTGTTCATCAATGAGCTGTCTTTGAAGCCTCCGTTGTGTTGGGTCCATGTGACATTTTAAAGGTAATTGTTGTGTCACACAACATTGGGGGGGGAAAATAAACAATTTGAAGAACAGGGTGTACCACACAGTTGGTTCACTCAACAGGTTGAACCTTTTTCACTATTTCTTTATTTTCTTTATTTTTAAGTGTGTGCTTTCAGAGCTAGGTGCTCTTTCGGTATCAACAAGTGGTTCAGTAGTTGTTGAAGAGGTATGCACATATAGGCCTATTATTGATGGTAGGTAGATATACTAGACCCACTTCCTATATATTTCACCTGCAGGCCAGTTGCGGCTTAAAGGTTAGACAAGTGTTAGGCCTATTCCATACATTAAGAAGTGTTAGCCCTAGAATCATATTCCATACATTGAGAAGTGTTAGCCCTAGAATCATATTCCATACATTGAGAAGTGTTAGCCCTCGAATGATATTCCATACATTGAGAAGTGTTAGCCCTTGAATGATATTCCATACATTGCTTGCATTACATATACAGTCAAAGATTACTCCATTCAATTCCTAGGAGGGGTTCACCACTGTAGCATTCTAAATGGTCATGCTCTACGTATAGACCTACTCACTCAATATTTGTTTGCTGCATCTTGGGGTCAGCTCTTGGGGGCACCACCAGGGATATTGGACCCCCAGGGAAATATATCACTGTAATTTCAGTTACTACCATTTTATAGACTTAAATTAACTGCATGCACCATGGAAAAACTGAACCAGCACTGCATCCTGCAGAATATTGCCGCAAATTACCTACAGTTGCATATCACCACCACTAGATGTCATTATACAACCAAATTTCACTAAGTCTGCATCAAAGCCATGGAGACATACTGTACCTTGGCCATATGACTTTGAAGGTGTTACTTCAGCCTTTTGCATTTTTGGGAATGTATTGAAAACTTTAATTACATTATGTTCTTGAACTTCTTCTGCCTTGTGGATTCCGGCAACATGATGGAGATAGCAATCACAACAGGAACAAGCATGAAACCATTCAGTACCACGGCAAATATAAGACATATATTTATACCTAGAGCCATTATTACTATGGCCATGAGATGGCCTGCCTGCCATAATATTAGCTGCTTTCAAAGATGATTATATAAACATTGTCAGCGCAGAAGACAGGTAAGAATTGTACATTGATTTTGCTTTGGGGACAAGCAAATGGTTGGATAGCTAGTTAAGGTTGTTGTTAAACATACTGTCAGATGTTTCTCTGTTTGCAACCCATGTGCAATGTCGTTAGCAATAGTAATGCTTGCTGACCGGGACAAGAAACCCCTCTGTTGCCTGGTCTATCAAAAGTTCGTCCTATTTGAGGAGTAGTGAACAAGTGTTGCCATTGCATACATATCCAATGATCATGGTCCAGGTATTAGTCATGACCTACCAATTTTTTTATTTTGGTATGTGTAGACGCATGTCTTGACACTCCCCAAATAGAAAAAAAATAATTTGGAGTTCTTCTTTGGCATCCTAAATATAGTCATCATTAATGGGTGAAAGCTGCCATAACAACTTTCTGGCCACTAGTGGGCAGCAAGTCGCAACTGCAAACAATATGCAACACTGTGATCATCACATACAAACATACAACTGCCTTACTGGCACAATCTTGTTGTAACTAAGAGATTCGCTGAAAAAAACAAGGTAGATAAATACTTGACCGGTCATAAGAAGTTTTGAAAATGTGAAAAATACTATCAGAGAATAGTTATTATTATATTAGTTATTGCAGCTTTAATAAAAAGCTTGTTAAAGGTATCCAATGGAGTTTATGACCACTATAATGACATTGGGGCTATAGAGCACAGTAGGAGAAAAGGGGCCCCCGAAAATTGTGTATCATGTGTTCTTCCAGCATGTGCATGATGGCACAAGCACGTTGCCAGCATGGGGGTGATGTGGAGCACAAAAAGAGTGCACTGGGGATGTATGAGCATGGCCTTGTGCTTCAAATTTAATGGTCTATACGGTCTCCCTCGATATCTAACAAGCCTGTTAATCAAAGGAATGTTTGGTTCTTTTTCTTCCAGTATGGCTGCCTGTAACCATTGATAACAACTTTTGAAAGAAAAATCCAAATTTATTAGAGAGTACGTAGGTAGAGTATGGAAAAGCATGACATTACTGAGACTTGTTTAAAAGATGCAGTAATAAAATGCTAAATGATTACATTTTTGTTGATATATTTCTCATATATCAACACATACAGTATCAACCACTTTGCACATAGCAACCATTGGTTCAAATGGGCATTCTAAACGTTCTGTGAAAGGCCTCTATTGTGGAAGCGCCCTTTTAACTAGCACAGAACAAGCCATGCGGATGGTAAGATTATACTTTTACATAATGATTAGATTTACTGTTAAACTGCTTTACCCAACTTGTACAGATAACATTCAATTGCAGATCAAACAAATACATTGGAAACTGAATTGCTTGGTGCCTTCAATTCAATAGAAAACCTCAAAGTGATCCATTTGTTTCTGACCCATTCATGTTATCCTGCACAGTAATTTGTCTAGGCTGCCTAGGATGATATACTCTGAATAGTACAAGAAAAATGCAAGTACAGGTGATGATACATAATACAGAACAGAAACAGTCTATTATTGTCCACCTCTGGAATGGCCACTACTGGGCTGATTATTTCAGAATTCTTAATATAGGGGCCCAATCCAACATGTCAGCCCCTTCTAGAGCTAGGCCACTGCTGGTCCCACCACTCCTAGAAGCACTGCACCTGTATCATCCACTGCTGTAGCTGCCGCTGGAGACTTCATCACCATTCTTGGGTGATCTGGGTATGCTTTTTCACATGTAAACTCTAGTGGAACTGAGTCCCAGATATTGTAAGGTTGTGGACCCACAGCCAATAAGACAACAGTTTCAGTCCAGATGATCTCTTGTAAGAGCATATGCAAAACATTTATTTAAGAAGATTTGTCAGGACAGGACAGACAAGACATTAACAAAAACATGAGGAGCTTCACTGAGAACCTCTCCCCTATCAGGGGCTTCCTCCTAAATTAATGGCCAGTACAGGAATAAGGAGGCGACCTTTACTATCCCCTCCCTCCCGGCTACTAACCTTATGTTTTTAGGGAACAAGGACATCGCCAGCTTGCTGATTTTGTCAATTGAATTCACTTTAAATTTAAATTTCCTATGAGTTTGTGACACTGTGTCTAGAAATTGATATATTAGCCCTCAAAGTCTGTCAATTTTAAATGAACAAGGACACATACAGTGTCAGATGGGAAGCAATGCAGGCTATAATACATGCTCAAGTCTACTGTAAAGATGTGATGCACAAACACAATTATATTTCACTGTATACATGACCAAATTATCCAAAATACAAGTCCTGATAACATCTATATGTAGCTAACCAGCTATTCACAGTTAAATACTGAGTGGCTAGCGAATGTGTTAATCGTGATTAGCTCCACACTAAAGTTTTTCTATCGCTGTTTTCAAAGAGGCTATGACAAGGCTGCCCTGTGTTGCCGGTGAAAGTAGCTTGGTGGCCTGTCATTCAAAACGATTGTAATTCATATTTTGATCCCATTTATTTCCATGATTTGGACAAATTGTTGTGCTGGCTCTCAGAGCTCTCTCAGAGCTATGTGATGTGCAAGCTGGCTGGGTGTTACCGTTATCTTGACATGAAGCTGTTGCCTGTGGACCGCCACTAGGGGGCAGGGTGGCTAACAGTGAGGGAGTGAGTGAATTACAGCATGACTGAGTGGGTTAGTGACTTTGCTGGTCATAGAGATGCTTCACATCTAAAAACGTTAAGTCCCTTGTTTTATTTATTTACAGATATCTTTGTTATAAGGATAATGAGCTAGATAAATCGTTTTGCATTTAGAGATGCATTATTTATTCGGTTTGAGAATATCCACACTAGCTAGCATCTTTATCACGATGTTCAGCTATAGGAAATAAAGAGACAACTGCAGACGTGGGTGGGGCATGTAAGGTGAATACCATAACAATCAATCAACCAATATGACTTGGCTTGAACAGCCAAACAGTAATAACCACATTTAGGTACCATGGGGCTCCCCGGGGTAAAAGGCTGTTATTTTCTCAGAAAACACTATATGGCACTGTATTTTATTGCAATGCTTTCCCAGTGTGGCATTAATCTATATCACCAATCATTCTTTGCTGACTCATCTCAAACTATGAAGTTATTCCATGAAACCTTTTAAGCAAAACTGATGTAATATTTTGTCATTTTAAAAAGATATTATCATAATGTGACAATTTATAGCTCTGAATGTTATTACAAAGGTCTTAGGATAAATAATCCACTTAGAAAAGAAAATCAGAACAGCTTTTTAATAAAAGAAAAAAATTTTAAGTGAGCGCATTTGGGGCTAAATGCCCCCTCTTCATTGGGGTAAAAGTCCCCCTTTTGGTTGATTGGGTTGACAGCGAAGACATGTAGACATGAGAAGTTTGAGGTAAAAACATTTGTCCTGCAGCGTGACTACATGGGTAGGGCTCTGGGCTCATGTTCGGAAGATTGTCAGAAAGTGGTGTTGCTGTCCAGCAGAGAGCACTCTGTCCTCTGGACTTGCCAGTAACAATGCCCCTATTTGCTGTGATAGGGACACCGTACAGTTGCGAGTGCCGATGAATTCAGTCGATAAAGAACCCAGGGTGTCTATCACAAAGAGTAGGGGGTTCCATGATGTTCCTGGACAAATTCTCAATCATGTCTCTGACATCAAGGCCACCCAATCATCCCTCCTCTTAATTGGCTGATATCAATCCTTGTCTCCTGAGCCTTTCAGCTATGCTGTATGTGTGTTGTGTGCCTGGTGCCAGTGTATGGCGGCCATTGAGCCTGCATAGGTAAGGTTGGGTACCACAAATTGGTGGTGGAGGAGGCAATTTCCGCTCTACAATGTAAAGCGCTTTGAGTGTCTAGAAAAGTGCTATATAAATGCAACGATTCATTCATTTAAAGGAGACATATGACATTTCTAGAAATAGATGAGAACTTACTAGCAAGTAGAATGATTTTACAAGTTGGATAAGTAATGTATCATCATTTGGAGGAATATGCTATCAAGGGGCTAAAGGCCCCCCTTCAATATATTTTGTTTTAATGGAATACATAAAGAAATATAAATCCTACCATATTATTTTCCCAGTAAATGTGTTTACCTATGTATACCCACTATGCACATATATATTTCCCCCATTCTTGCTTATTTTGTGTCAGACTGTTGAGACCAAACTCACACCAGTATTGCTAGTTATCAACAAACTGACATGAGTAAAGCGCGACAATATTTCTCTTCACGTTGTATCTAAACATACAGTTATAAGTGCCACAAAAAAATTATGGCTAACTGGTTTTCAACCATAGTAGTCGGATCTCAAAATAACCGCTATGCACATCCTTACACAGAACAAGCCATGCAGCTGGTAGACTTAAGACTTAGACTTTTAGACAATGATTAGATTTACTGTTAAACTGCTTTTACCCAACTTGTACAGATTACATTAAATTACAGATCAAACAAAGACATTGCAAATTAAATTGTTTGGTGCCTTCAACTCAATTAAAGACCTCAAAGTGATCCATTTGTTTCTGACTCCTTAATGTTATCCTGCAAAGAAATGTGTCTAGACTGCCTAGGATGCTAGACTTTTAACAAAGGAGGAAAAATACAATTACAGGTCATGATCCATAATTTCAGAACAGAAACAGTGTATTATTGTCCATATATTTCAGAGTCCCATGGCTTTGCACCTTAATAAGTTAGCCTATAGGCTACCAGTGGTTGAACAGATGATTTAATGTCAATGTGTGACGAAGCCAACTTTGCTGTTCACATTGTCACAGTGTTACCTGTTTTTCCACAACGCGGATACTGAATGGTCATGACAACCTTTTCTAGAGCGTTACGTTAATTAGGACTGACATATTCAGTCCATGCAGCCATGGCCGTAGTGTTCATTTCCACTCTCACTGTTAGTGATCTTGACATTGCTCTAAGCAACGCTGCGAACAGGGTCTCATGCTAGCCGGTGGGATAATGTCTGAATTAAATTACACTCCTATCACTGTTTCTGCCGCTCTCTGTTTACAACAACCCGTCTTTATACATCTTCACTGTCATGAACGCATTTAAGTGGCGAGTTCATGTTGAAAAAGATATGCGTGTATGCACACGTGTGATGTTCATGTTCATGCAAAATTCTCTCGTGCTCACATGCACACGTGTGGATGTTCCTGTCACTGCATCTTGTTTCTGATTGTCACGACAATGTCTCAGACTTGTCCATCAAGAACACATGACAGATCACATACGGGGTGAAAGATGCTCTGTAGCAATGCCTCCACCAATGCTGTTGGCTCAGTTTGTATTCCTTGTCACCTTATATCCTCTGTACTCTGATGTGGTAGGCAGGCCATCTTATCTCTTATCCTACGTGTTTGACCTTTGTGTCAAACAAACTATATTGAGTGAGAGATATTCACGGAAGCAGGATATTTTTTTATGTGAACATCTCTATTTATGCATGTCTATTATGTGTATCTCAGCACCAATGGGAAAACAGAACAGACCAATGGATTACCAAATCCAAGCTTTGTTCGCCTTGCCTACAGCACCGCCAAAATAGGATCCTTGTATCATTTTTCCTATCACCTTTGCTGTGGCATTGCTATCTTTAGACGAAAGCTGAATTATACTTAGAATCCACTGTAAATATTTTAGGTACTGGAGCTCCATCAGCCTTTGCTTTGGCACATTTTTCAAAAATAGCACCACGTCTGCAAACAATAAATAATTGAGTGGCACGTTTAAAAGCACACACATGCATGTTTCAGAAATCGAGTTCAAAAGCTCCAGCCAAAGGCCTGATGCAACTTCTCATAGCACATACTGTGCTATAAATGGTTTAGAGTCTTGACAAGTTACTGGCTATAGGTCTCTTTAAACCTTCACTTTGTAACTTTTTAATGGACAATAGTTATTGCTTCTTTAACAATCTAAATCACAGAGTTGGGCTTAACAAGAGAAATCCCTCCCATCAGTGATGTATTTAATTTAATTTATTAGGGTCCCCATTAGCTCCAGCATAAGCAGCAGCTGTTCTTCCTGGGGTCCACACAAAACACAGTATATACATGACAGGACATAATCAAAATAAAACATCACTACCACTGTTACTACAACAACAACAACAACAACAACAACAACAACAGACAGACAGACAAAACACAACACAAGACCCATGAAACATAGCATGAAACCTTGTGAAATTGACAATACCAGCCCCTGTGGTTCGACACGACCAGTGGGGCCAAATCCTCTCAGCAAACAGGAAATATCCTATTTAGATATTAGAGCTATGTAAAAAGCTAGTCGAATTTCTAGAGAAACAGTGCCCAATGTTACCTTGCTTTATTTTTTCCTACCATTTTCTTTTAACCTCCATGTTTGTGTGAAACACTGAGCAGTTACCTCTCATGGCCACAGGGTGCAAACCTTACATAGGGCAGCTTTATTATGTCAATTAGTTGGTTTGATGTTTGAGTGACAGCTTACAATATGACATCTACTCAAAGCTGACAACTATGGATGGTGTAAAATTAATAGTTTGGGACAAAGTTAGGGATAGGTTATGGAGGGTACTGTACACCCACTATATTGTTGTTGATGAATGACCTAATTCACATGGACTTCAAAGTAATGACATTGATCCACACAAAAGGATGAGACCTTTGCTTGCTGAGAGGCACTTTGCTTTGGACTAGAATTCTCTGGCTTTTCCATGTGTGAAACATTCATTCAGATGTTGGTCTCATCTTTTACTAAACAGAATCACTCTGTAGAGGTCACAGGGAAGCTTGAATTATACAATGATACATGAAACATTGAAGAGCTTTGGACCCCTCAGTTCACATAATTAACACACAGACACACACACACACACACACACACACACACACACACACACACACACACACACACCCTAGGCTGTGGTTATATTACCTAAACGTCACTTGGGACTACCTGGTTCCACTGTTCCATGGTCTGGAGGGTACAATAATGGACACTTGACTGAGCTCATCTTCAAAGTTGAGCATTTTCCAAAGTCTAATCATTTTGTGAATGAGAATAAGGTTTGCAGATATGGGCATGAGTCTTTTTGAGGAGCTGACTCCATTCATTAAACAGAGCTGTTCATTTGGAAAACATGGCTCTTTATTCAATTACATTTTCCAATGTGGATTGATTTTAACTTATGTCTGTGGGACACGTAGGGATGCCAACCCCTGCCCTATATTGTATTATTCCAAAAGAAAATTGTTACCAGGGCTTGTCAGCACTCTGTCTGGCAAGGGTTGCTCAGAATACATTATGTTGCCAGAGTCAAATTGATAAGGTCATTAGAATCAGTCTGGGGCATTTGTTGTAAGGATAAATGCCACAACCATTATACCATTATTATAGCCGTCAACATTGATTCTCTTTTTTGAAGTAAAAAGAAAAGAAGGTCCCTCACTTCCAGAGATTGATTCATCAATGGATATGATCATGTTTGATTTTGGGCAAATGCGACTAATAATGACTAGCCATTGTTATGACAGAGATCTTCATAATTGTTGTTCACCAAGATCTTTTATGGCTGAGGTCCAATGCAAAGGGCAGGAGCTTGCCTGCAGCCATATGAGTCATTGTTGGCGTGGGTGTATTGACTTCCTTGACCTTAACCAATGTTGTCAAAAGACAAGGTATGTTCATAATACCATACATCCTTGGAATGTGGGAAAGATGGAGAGAGGGGACAAATCTTACATCCATGTGGAAGTTCCTCATTGCATTATGAGTAACCTGGCATTTCAATTCCAGCACTTAGCACCACTTGTGAATACTCCCATTGATGAATTAATTCATTTCTTAAAATTACCAACTGTCCAGGCATGGGTATTGCTTTAATCTATGTTGTGTGACACCAGGTCACTGAAAAATTCAGGGAAACTGGGGACCTATCACTACTGAACAAAAGGGCATGGAGATGCACACACGGTGGCGCAGTGGTTAGCAGTAGTTCAAACCCCAGCAGGGGGCCTTTCTGTGTGGAGTTTGCATGTCCTCCCCGTGTTTGCGTGGGTTTCCTCCGGGTCCTCTGGTTTCCCCCACACCATAATAAAGATATGTATGCTAGGTATATACTCCTGCCATCGCCTTTGACGAGAGGTACTGGCATTACAACTGGAGATGGTCCGCGGGCGCCGCACTGTGGCTGCCCACTGCTCCTTAGGATGGATCAAATGCAGAGAACACATTTCAGTTGCCTTGTGTAATTGACAAATAAAGTAATCTCTCTCTCTTTAAAAAAAAAAAGAGGATAACATACATAATGGAGTCCATTAATTTCAGACTATTGGCCATTGGTCGATAAAATGTTTGCAAAACTAAATAACATGCCCTAAATGTTCTTTCTTCACACTGCATTTAGCACTATAACATTAGCCCACAGCCTTTTGGGTAAACACTGAGCACTTGCACAAGAAAGCACATGGCTAATTTGCCAATCATCACATTCTTTCCGATGTATTTATGTGCAAAATACCCCATGGCAATCAGGGGGTCTCCCCTTCCTAGTGCTCCAGTGTTATGCTAAAATCGTACACAGACTCAATATGCAATACAAGATTTCATGGATGCAAGCCAAGGCAATCAACTAGGCTATACACGCTTTGCACACCAAGGCTAATAGTATCATTAACAATAAGGCGACTCACACAACTACACAACCACTCAACAACTATGCCCTGCAGTAGAATATACACAGCACACCCGCCTCTCACTCTCTTTAACGTGACACACATGCACACATTCAAACCCGACATGCGAACACTTGTGTCGTGTACAACTTTTCATCGTATGCACAGCAGGTCTATCACAATTCACACACACAGCTAACATAGGCTATAGGTTGAAAAATATTCTATCTTACCATAAAAAAGAATGGACCACAGAGGCCATGGCTTGCCTTCTTTTCATTGCCGTCCTGGTATCCAAGAAGAGTAGAGAAAATGTCCTGCTTTAATCCAGGAGCTCATGTACAGCACTGGATCATATTTGTCCAAAGGGTGCCTGTTTAGGTCCACAAACAGAAGTGAAGACAGGCTCTCTTCATGCAACCTGTTGCGGCTCTGGCTGGCTGTGTTGTTTATGGTGGGAAATCCTCTCTTTCCATTCACCCACCTGCTTTGTTGTCCAGCCAGCCAGCAGGTCATTGTTGCAGGTGGGTCCAGGGCAATTAATGTTAGCAGTCACCTCATCACCTCCCTCTACCTGAGAGGAGCTCTCAGCCTCAACTTGATCTGGTCCTTAGGAGTGACTGGGCAGGAGAGGAGCCTCCAACTTACCCGTACATGTGGTGCTAGCTGCAGCGGCACCAGCATTAGCTCCGGGTGTCTCCGGAATGTCCTCGTTGTTATTCTGTTTCAGCTTTTCAAAAGTGAAGCCAAAGTTAGCAAGTAATGAACATTGTTTTCTCTTTGACATAATTATTTAAGTAATTAAGACAAATAATTTGAGACCCCCCAAACGTTTTTTTGTTGAGGCTTTCAGGGTGTTTCAAAGTGTCAATCAAGGGGTCTTGAACCCCCCATATTTCGCACCTTGGTCTGTAGCCTATCTCTCTCTCTCTCTCTCTCTCTCTCCCAGTGTGCTCAGTCAGTGCAATCAGAGCCACTACTAGCCATTTTAGCTTGCTTGCTAACTAGCTCACATAGCTGGGAAGTTAACAAATGTCATCAAAAGTCTCTTGCACACCTGAATAAAGTCTTTTTGACAGGTGCGTAGGTGGAGTAAGTAAGTCAGGAACACCTGCACAATGTCTTCACTTGCTCAATAGAGTTTTATTATAAACAATGTTTTGGTCTGGAACCTCCTTCAGGCATAGAAGACAGTGTGCGGGTGTTCCTGACTCCTCAAAGTTAACAAATGTGAATATTTGATTAGATTGCAGCTCAATTTTCTTTTTGCCATCATTAGTCCAATAAACAGCTGCCTGGCTAACAAGCAAGGCTACTCGACAGAAACTTTGTGACCTTGGAATTATAAGGTGCTATCTGAATTCAGAGTGGTTTTGAGATATTCAGCTTCAAAGTTTTAACATCCTAGTAGCAAAACTGATATGTAGGCCAGTTTCTCTTTTAGGGATGCATCTGTGAAGATGAAGCTTTTGGGCTGACAGCAGGCCAAGGACCTGAATTCTCAAATATTTTTCAAATCGGTCAATAAGTATTTGATTTGAATTAATTTCCACCATTGTCCATTGAAATCATTATTGAGGGTAAACATAAATGCACAAGGACAATACAACACAAAGCCTCATCTAGACTCTGGTAACCAACACTTTTAAACATGCCAATGCCTCAGTGAACCTCCTATTGTAGTTGAAATACTTATGCATTAAAAAAAAAATTCCCCCAGCAAATCTCATAGTTACATCAATATAGTGCTGTCAGAACAGGCTTATGTATTTGTAGGTGTATGTAATGTTCGTTATTGCCCATTTGGCCTGTCATCTTTTTATAAACAAGGAAATGCCAACGTGAAATGCAAATGATATGTTGATAAATCTAGTTATCTATGGATAAAATCGATTATTTTTTCTCCAGCAAATCTCACAGTTACAACAAGACTGTGTAAGCTAAGCAGTATTGTCTTTATAAGTGAAGTATTTAGAATGTTTGCTATTTGGCCAAATGAGATGGCTGGTCTGGGCAGAACGCACAGTAGGCTACTTTTTCACAACAGTACACTATCAGTCTCTGGGGAAGAAGAGAATCCAAACCAGGAGACATTTTTTTGTGAAATACAAATACATGCCAATTTAAGAGACCAATCACAGCTGTATAAGTAGAATTGGATGTAGCACATTATCAGGTGCACCGTAGTGGTTCATAAACTGAGATGTTCCAGTGGTTCCATGAGTGGGTTCCTAAGTTGAAGGACATGCGCAGGCAGAGGAGCGTAGGTATATTCTAGTGGTCTTGCTCCATTCATGGCAGGAATTAAATATAGCCTCATAACACATTTTCATTGTAGGTGTACATAGCTGATGTTACCAAGACATCAGACATTTCTCTGAGTGCCCTTATAGTATCTAACTGAAATCTGTGATGAATATCTTATGCTGACTGGTTCTTGACTAGCCTGCTAGACTCAATATTAACATAGTTTTCAAACAATGTATGTTTTATGTTATTGTGTATCAACTGAGCGACCAGATGAATTCCATTGACCAGTATACTAGTATTTGATTGCTGTCTCGATAGTTGGGTGGTTAAAACTGAGTTTCAATTCCACCATTGTTGTGCTAAATTCGGTGTTGACAGCTGTTATAAAAGCTGGCCTTTATTGAAAAAAGTCAGTGTGTATCGATTGAGCGACCAGAGATTAAATCCTACTGGCAACACGATTGCACTGGACATCACACCGGACATCCTCCCATTCCTGACTGCAACCATCAATTCCTCCCTCAACTCCGGAGTGGTTCCCACCTCACTAAAACAAGCTAGAGTCACGCCGCTTATAAAAAAGAAATAAAAAAAAACCTGAACCCCTCTGTCATAGATAACTATCGCCCTGTCTCTGTTCTCTCTTTTTCTCTAAATCATTTGAATGTGCCGTCTCCAACCAGCTCTGTGATTATCAATTACAGAACGACCTCCTGGACCTGAATCAGTCGGGCTTCAAGACCGGTCACTCCACAGAAACAGCCCTCATAGCAGTCACAGAGGCTTCACTTAGCAAGGGCAAAAGGTCTCTCCTCTGTCTTGATTCTCCTGGACCTATCAGCAGCCTTCGATACAGTCAACCATCAGATCCTCCTGGCATTCCTCACAGGAATGGGAGTCACAGGTTCTGCGCTGGCATGGCTGTCATCCTACCTCGACGATCGCTCCTATCAAGTATCATGGAGAGGCTCCCTATCAGACCCACGCCTCCTACAGACAAGTGTCCCCCAGGGCTCGGTCCTTGGACCCCTCCTCTTCTCCCTCAACACCAAATCCCTGGGTAACACTATCAACTCCCATGCCTTCTCATACCACTGCTATGCCGATACCTGGGTCTCTGAACGGATCTCAGCCTGCCTGTCCGACATTTCCACCTGGACGACGACCAACCACCTCAACTAAACGTGAGCAAAACTGAGCTACTCCACTTGCCGGCTGGATCCTCCCCATTGACTGACCTTTCAATCACCATGGAGAATGTAGCTGTGACTCCGGCCCCGACCACCAAGAACCTAGGGCTGGTCCTTGATGACAGGCTGGACTTCTCTGCTCACATTGCCTCTACAACCAGAACCTGCAGATTCTTCCTGAACAACATGAGAAGAATCCACCCCTTCCTGACAAAAGAAACCACCCAACTCCTCCTGCAATCAACAGTCATGTTACGCCCCGACTTTTGCAATGCTCTGCCAGCTGGTCTACCAACTTGCGCCACCAAGGCACTTCAACTCATACAGAATGCAGTGGCCTGATCTCCAACCTACCAAAGTCAGCCCACGTCACCCAACTTCTCAAAGAACTGCACTGGCTTCCCATTGCCGAACGAATCTGCTTCAAGGTTCTCGACCTTCAAGCTCCCTCCTACCTCCAGTCAATGGTCTCTAACTACATACCCTCAAGACCCCTACGCTCTGCATCTTCTGGCCGCCTGAGACGCCACTCCTCTCCAGGCTGCTGGGGGTTAATCAAAATGAAGCAGGCTATTCTCTATCCTAGTTCCACAGTGGTGGAACAAACTTCCAGACCAATCTTTCGGCGCCGACTAACACACTTTTTCAATCAATATCTGAATTGGGAAAAAAATAAAGGAAAAAAATAACCTTACTGTCTATCTTACTATGTACTATGCTACTTTGTCTATGCTACCATGCCTTTACTACTATGTATGAAGCTACTATATCTATACTACTATGCTACCATGTCTATAATGCTATGTCTATACTATTATGCACTCAATGTGAAGCACTCAAGTTTGGCACTGCTAGATGAACAATACCACTTACTTCTTCCTCCAGTTGGTGTCCACATGCAAACTTTTGCCAAATTTTACTAAAAGTAAAAGGGATATTGAATGCAGAAATGCGTCACATTGTTGTATAGGACTTCAAAAATACTGTCAATTATTCTGGGAAACAGAAAAATTTAATCTTCTCCCTCACATACTGGGGACCTAGCCCCAAAAGTTGGACTTTAGATATTGTTTTGCATTTGGACAGACACTAGAAAGCCTAAAAGCAAACAATATGAACATTTGCCTCACAATGCTAGGCTGATACAAGCTAATTGGTGACGTCGCACAGGCATGCACAGGTAAGCATGGCAGACATGAAGTTTCAAATCAGAAAGGTTTATAGATAATCAGTGGCACTCTATCTTCAAACATCTCCAATTCGTTAGTTCATGTCTGCCGTGCGTGTCTGTACATGGGTTGTGACATCACCGGGTAGTTTGCATTTCGTACTGTGAAAAAAAACCCCGAAAGCATTAATTGCAAATTTAACACTAACAGCAACCACCAGACAAAGAAGTAGGAGCCTGACAGCAAGTTTAGAGTGATCATGGAGCAACTGTGTGGACAACATGGATGAGAAATTAGCACTTTAGATAGTGGCCATCCAAATGCAAAACACTATCTCCAAAGTTCCATTTTTGGGGATACTGGGGACCAAACTTTGTGGTTGAGCTGTTTGGAATTTGTTTCTCCAACAGTATCTGGTACAGTAGGCCTACAGGGTTATGCATTCATTCTACATACTCCACATCTGCTAGATGTTGTTCAGGTGAGCAGATTAGAGACCACTGTAGACCACAAGGGTTCAACCTGCAAAACCTTATCAGTGCATGCTGAGCTAAACAAAAATGTAACATGAGGTTCTGAGCTTGGATGCATTTCATCAGTGATATCTCAGCCTCAACAGCAGGCTTTACCTCAGCATCTCCCTTACTTTGGTGCTTGGAGGACAATCTCTACAGAAAAGTATTTGCCTCTCAGAAGTATGGAAAAAAACAAATCAACAAAATAGCCTAAAAATCAGTTTTGGGCACACCTGCCTTGCTGCTGGGGAACCAGAGTAATTTTTACATATATATCAGAATCAGAATCAGCTTTATTTAAGTATGTGTGTTTGACTCCAGTTTAGTGGCTATTCATGTACTTACACAAAAGGAAAGAAAGTTTTAAAAAAAAGAACAACAACACAACAAACTTCAGAGATATACACATTGTACATATTGTGTTTATCCAAAGACTGTCAATCAATTAAATTTCTTTAACACGTTAATTGCAGGATTTGCTTGCGTTAATCGTGTTATCGCATATTGAACAAATACGTAGCAAAATGCATCTGTAGGGGCAGCAGTCATGAAGAAATGCATGAAAAAATGGTTAGGGACAGTAATGATAAGTACAGGAGTCTTCAATAACGTTGACTGGTGAACCATTTTGTGAATACATTTGTTCTCTGATGTAACAATACCTTTGTCGGCAGACGGCTCCTTCGGCCATGGTAACATTACTGCTACCATGCATAATTTGTAAGCATAGTGTAGCTCGACCTGTGTACTGGTACTTAATACTTGTTGCTCCGCTGGGAAAGATCGTTCATCACTGCATCGTTTATACAACTTGGTTTAATCCAAAAGTCCATTTGGAAACATTGTATAATGAACATTGCCATAAAGACATTCAGGGGATGTCTGGTCACTCATTATTCTCCTGGTCTGCATGTCAAAGTGATCAGGGCCGTAAACAAATGTTCCCACTGCAGCTGGATCAAAGCTACGGGAGGCGTTTGAGATTTTAAAAAAAAGATCATGCGATTAACACACGTTAAGGTTTTCAAATGAATCGAAAAATGAATGTGTTAATATTGACAGCCCTAGTTTATACAATAGATATATGCTATATATATTCCTGTGAGTTGTAAACAGGATACAAATAGTGCAGAGAAGTGAGGAGTGCAGAGTAATGAAGAGATAGATATAAAATGATAGCACAAAAAGGAAAAATCACATTCACTTTATGTACATGTTGTTGATGATTATGTACCGTATATTCAATAATGAAATATATTGCTCATAGTGTTCTAGACCAGCCTTTCTCAAACTCTTTTGTCCCAGGGCCCTGTAATGCATGGCCCTCAACCTCTGGGGCCCGCTTACGTAATTTTTCGGGGAAAGAAAGACTATATATTCTTTGTTCAATACATTTTATTATATAAAACATTTCATTAATCGTTTACATTTAAAGTTACATTTGTAGAATTGTGTCTCTCTTGTCTGTGCCATCGCATGTCTATCTGTCTGTCTGTGTATTTCTGTTGTCATCCTGAGTTGTCTGTCTCTCTGTTGTCATCATGGACCTCCTCTTTCCCTGCAGTAAATGACAAACTAATTAGCTATAAAAACTAAATGAGACAAACATCTTCACACATGATTGACATTGCCTCAAATCATATTGCCGTCATGTGTCCAAATCTATTTGTAATAAAAAGGTGTGTGTCTGTGTGTGAGAGAGAGTATATGAAGGGAGAGAGAATGAGGAGATAGAGAGAATGAGAGAAAGAATAGAAATGAAATTAGTGTAAATAAATTCTAATACAATGTTGAACTCGTACTGATTCATGTGCTCACCTAATGAGATGGGTGCGCCTGTTTTCTTGC
>OMKL01139065.1:0-11756 GCA_900302295.1 Parasudis fraserbrunneri | reverse complement strand
GATAAAGTTCTGCTAAGCTTAAGAAAGCTCCGGGCCCTTGGGACCTGGGACATGAACTCACACATGTACGTGGTCGAATTGCAGAGTGACAGATTTGTCCCCCTGATGAAGGCCAGGTTACATCTCGACAATGGCGACTCAAACCCACAGTGTGGAAGAGAAAGAAGCGGTCAAGTTAAAGGGGATTTTTGGACATTAAGTGGTGTGAAGTACTTGCTGGTAGTTGATGCAATGCCGTTAGCTTACTCAGCTAGTTCTGGCCCAGTTTCCACGCGAACTGGGAAGCTTCAGACAGGCAGCAAACGGGGTCACGAGACAAAAGTGTTAACCCACAATGTAACACGCAGGCAAAAGTTTTAACCGTACACAACAGAAAACCGCAGGCCTGGAGCATTTCCCATGCTTGATTCATGTTGGAACAAGCCCCAGCATGTAGTAACTACGTCACACTGGGAATAGTTCCAACACATCTCCGTCACTCTGAAGCACAGGAAATACACGAGGCCCGCGGTTTATGTAAATAAACCTTTATGGTAGATTCTGATCAGTAGTCCATTGTAGACCATTCATGGTATTTTGAATTGGAAGTTGTGGGGAAAGACTCATCACTGAATTTGGAGGCGAGACTTAAGAGTGTTGATTGCTGATTGTGGAAAAGTGTGTGTGGCTGCCTGAGTGTCTGGACCAGGACACCACTTGCTCCTTCTTGATTATTTTCTTGTTTTGAGTTTTTTTAGTTTTTTTTTTTATGCGAAGCTTCATCTCTATGACCGGCAATGTCACTAACTAACAGTAACTCGATAACTCTGCCCCCTGGTGGCAGCTCATGCGCTAGTGGTAGCTGAAACACTAGTGGCAGCTAACAGGCAATCGCAACGCGAGCGAATGTTAGTTAGCTACTGTGTTGTACAAAGCCTGCAGCGCTATGCATCTTTGACACTATTGTCCATGTTTCCTTTTGATAACCACACTATTGCCTCTAAAGACAATCTCGACCACCATCTAGCCTGAATGTCACCACCGAATAGGGCTGGGCGATAAAAAGAAAATATACAGATACCAACATTGTGAATCTTACTGACTTAATTTTGCCCTCCATGAGGCTGAACCAGTAAGCCCCCTCCATCAGAATAGCTTCGATTCACATTCACCAGGCTTTATTAGGCTCACTTCCAAGTTACACACGTGGAGCTAGAGGTTAGTTACTGTTTAGACCCCTCTGGGTTAGTGTTAGTACTAGCTTTAGCATGTTGCCCCACGACAATTTAGCACTGATTTTAGCGAGTCAGAGGCCTAGGCCTGTAATACACCCCCTGAACTTAACCCTCAGTGAAGATAAGGGGAAAAATTCCCACACAAGCTTAAAAGGAGAAAAACCTATTAAGTATTAAACCTTGGGAGGGCAATTCAGTTCAGTAGGTACTGAGGTGGGTAGCACTTACACCGAGGACACGGACACTGCGGAGGGCTGTGAGGGTGTGGAGTAAGAGACAGATAAGATAAGATAAGATCAAATAAGATAAGATAAAGTAAGATAAGATCAAATAAGATAAGATAAGATAAAGTAAGATCAAATAAGAAAAGAAAAGATGAGAAGAACTTAACTGTGAAAGTCTGATTCTGTCTTCTCCTACTTCATGTTGGGAAGGATTCTACTTCTAGAAAGAAAAACAACTCTCAGCCTGGCTGATGTAATGCAGAAGCTATGATATCTGTTTGGACCCTTCTACTAAACACAGGATAAACCTGTGTTTTCCTTGTTTTTCCTATATTTTAGTACCAGATTTCACTCGCCCTCTTTTGTTTTGACTCTCATTTCGGGTTTGGGTTTTTTCCCTTTCTTTTTTTCTAGCCCTTTCTCGTCCATTATTTCATTTGTTTGTTCTGCGTCTACTCTGCCATATGGTCTCCTGCCTCCTCTTGTTTTTATTCTCCCTCTCATCTCATCTCATCCCTCCATCTCTCCATCCCTTACTCTATCTCTCACTCAAAGGATTACATCTGGTGTTTTTTGTTATTGATGGAAAGGTGGTGACTCAGAGAGAGTGTGTGTGTGTGTGTGTGTGTGTGTGTGGGGGGGGGGTTATACTGTGTTTTATTGTGCAGTATACTGTACAGTATATATATGAAGTTCTGGCCAGTATGGTAGCCATTGCATTATAGCACCTGTTTGGTGGAACTGGCATACCGAGGCATGCCGATGGTTTGATAATGAATTATGAATGTTGTATATGTAGTTAGAGATGAGATGAGATGAAATGAGATGAGATGAGATGAGATGAGATTAGATTAGATTAGATAATATTAGATAAAATAAGATGAGATGAAATGAAATGAAATGACATGAGATAAGATAAGATAAGATAAGATAAGATAAGATAAGATAAGATAAGTTTATTATCCCCAGGGGGAAATTGTATAGTTGTCAACAGCAGATGGTTGTCAACAGGAATGGTTGGAAGAGAATATTACAACCAGGCATGTGTCAGTTCCAGCCATGCGTCAGCCCCAGTCTTGCGTCAGCCCCAGTCTTGCGTCAGCCCCAGTCTTGCGTCAGCCCCAGTCTTGCGTCAGCTCCAGTCATGCGTCAGCCCCAGTCTTGCAAAGATAGACATTACAGGTGAATCTTCATCAGACATTACACCATTTTCTTTCGCTAAATACATAACACTTCGGATTTCTGTGTCTCATTCGGTTGGAAACACTCCAATATGTAAGTTCTCAGTTTGCCCTCAAATCACGCAGGACTCTAAACTCCATTGACTTGGCATTGCAGTGAGAGAGAAGGTGTGCCAAATTAACATCCCAGGTAAGTAAGCAGGTCATGTGACCTGACCCAGCGGGGCCTACGTGTCTCGGCTCTGGAACCGAGTCGAACTTTCTGCTTATCATCACAGTACCTCCCGAAGGTAAGTAAAATACATATTTCAATGTTGAAAGAAAATCGGCAGTATTCCCCTTTAAGCCTTGGCAGAGGTCTGCACTTTCTAGTTGTTTCTATTTTTCTTTCATTCAGCATTTCTTTTCTTCTTCTTTTTGGTAAATAAAATAAAAATGTTTTAATAAAGTTGTTGCCTCTCTGCACTCTTCGCTCCAAAATAAATTCCTGTACATTAAATGTATTTGGCGAGTTTTTGATTCTGATCTTTATTTGATGATACACATCTATGATACAATTAGGGAGCTCGATCCCCCATTGGTTTCTGAAGCCCCTCTTGTTATTGTGTTAGTTTAATATACTAATAAGTTACCACAAATGAAAAAAATAATAATAATAATAATAAAAATGCATGTCTTTGAATTTATATTGTCATAATAGAAAATGCTCTTTTACAAACATCTACAATGATTCTTGCCTAAAAAGTTTGCTTGTTACAATGGACCTCTAAAGTTTTAACACCATGAGTGTTGGTTGTAACATACAGTTGAAATAAACAAGAAAACAAAGACATATCATTATGTTTGTAAGGTCTCCTTACATAATGATGCAATAATAGGACTCATACATTAGTATAATTTGTTTTCATATCTTGTCTCAATGTTCCTCTGCAGCCATTTTGTGGTGACCATTTGGTGTCACACTGTTAGCATTCCATTTACAAAATAATGATTGATGATCCACCAAGCCAACTGTCTTTCAGGCAATCTTTTCTTAGTCATTAAAGGTAAAATCTGTAATACTGTCAAACAGTGACCTCTAGGCAAAAGAGCCCCACGTGGTATTGCGCTTTGTTTAAATTTTTTGTTTTGGTCTGATGTGTGGGTTGGGGTTTAGTAACTTATGATACTGTGAAATTCTCCAGACCTCTTTTGGCAGAGCCTGAGGTGTGGCCAGCACTAGCAACCTCTCACCTATCCCCACTCAACTCCAATAAACATATCAAACCAAAACAAAAAATGTAAACAAAGTGACATACCAAGCAGCTCTCTTTAGCCTAGAAGTCGCTGTGTGATGGCATTACAGATTGTACCTTTAACCCAGTCATCAGGGCTCTGACACCACAGTTGTCAGTTTGACAGCTTCTATGACATAGAAGCATTTGGGATGCAAAATGGCACAAGTGAAAACAACCTATTGGCTGAGACTGACTAAATAGATTCAGTAAAAACCAGCACTGACTACAGGACATTAAAGGTGCCATCAACTACTTGGTTTCCATTAGGGCTGTGTGATATGATGATATATGTCGTGGGACAATAGAACATTTTCTATCGATAGAGATTTTCCTCTATCGCTTCTTTCGCTATTGTCGCAAAAAAAGCCTCAGAACTGCTTTATAGCAGTATTTTACGTCATTCAGACCCTGCTTTACATTCTCTACACGTGGGCTTGAATAACAAACAAACATGGAAGAGCGTGACACAGAAGGAAACTCTCTGCAACACTCCGATACAGAACAGGACTCAGCCCAACCAAGACAAGATGAGGAGCTATATCCGACAGAGTACTAACAAACCTCTTCTACCAAACGTTACAGAAGAACCATGAGAGGCAGAACAGGGAGAGCCAAAAGATGCCAGCGACATGGAAGGCAAGTGTTGAGAGCACTGTTCAATTTCACTTCCAAATGAAAGGAGAAAAGAGAAAGTGCCTTTCATTTGTATTAGTTCACAGGATTATCAAAAAGTAGTCATGAGGCATGTGGTTATTTTGTGAAGACAATTTTTTCATCTAATTTACAGAAAAACTGCTCTTTCTTCATACTCAATCTTCAACAGGATTCTCTTCACCTTGTTGTCACGCTAACCCCAATTCAGGACCCAGGTTATGATAAATGCAACAGCAGTAAAGGTATCTTTAGGACCAGTATTACTACTTTCAAAATGACGGGGAGATGTTCTGCAACTGAAAACCTATGTATTAGACAAAGCCTATGTACCGGCCATGGCCAAGCTGGCATATGTCTTCATTAGTGTTCCCTTACAACTCGCTAAGTGCTGCCACCAGTGGCCACTGGGTTTTGTTCAAGGCAAAGCTTCCGGTTGCAGACCTTCCACAATAGACGATGTTTAATTGAGTCATTCTACATATACTTCCCATTAACCCCAGTTGACACCTAAAGATGTGGACAAGTATTAGATTAATAATACGTGCTCAAAGTTAGCCTACAGCTAATCTTCATCTTACATAGTGAAGCGCTGCTAAATTTACTGTAGACTTTCCATGTGAGACATAACATTGACTGCTATGTCAATGAAAAAAGATGCCAGGCATTACCTTGCACTGCAGCTTTGCTGTCTATATCTTATTCTTTGAGTGTTACAAACTTGACTGTGCTAAGCAATGTTCGAGCCATGCAACAAAGTGTAGCACCAGTGACTTATTAGGTACAGTAATGTTGTTACAGCAGCTTTTCAAGCAACCTGGTTTAAGTGCAAACAGCACCACTTGTATCCAATTAGCCACTGTCCTTTATACACCAGATGTTGTTCATCCTGTCTTCAGCCTTAGGGCTTAGCTGAATGGTTGTTATGGTATGTTATTCAGTTGAAAATGAGACCCCTGGGTAGTGTCACATCTTTAAAGGGTAAGAATCTTGGACCAGTAGCCCAAATTTCCTACTTATCATCGATGTTGTTGAAGGGTAGATTCCTTTCTCAGCGGTCCGTTTCTCAGTCCTCTCATGCTGTGCTTCCTACTGGATACCCAGCTCCTCCATAGTTTGCCACAAAACTAATGTAAAGTTAATGGGGCCACTGTAAAGAGCTCTTAATCATACTCGAAAACAAACTTCTCCTGCTAAGGGTGCACTGTGGAGTAGATTTCAGTGTTTATGTCAGGGCTTATTACAGACTGAAGTGTGGCCCCATTACTTTACATTAGTTTTGTGGCTGACAAGCCAGAGCTGCGGGTATCCTGTATGAAGAACAGCATGGATCGGGCTGAGAAAGGACTCTACTGATCGACAACATCATTGATAAGTAGGAAATAGGGCTAGAGGTCCAAAATAGAGGTCCAAACGTACCCTTGAACCTTGCTTCCCATATATTGACTTGAACACTAGAAAGACTGTTTTGCGGCCATTTTTAACATCTCTCTTAGTTAAAATAGCACAATCGTGTCTGATTATCAGTGGGATTGTACACTCCGGAGGAGAGCAATAAATGTTTCTGCTATGATAGTGACTCCCTTTTTTTTTTTATCAAGACATCCAAAGCTAGAATTTTCTTAAAGGCACCACGCAGCACAACCACTGGATCAGCTGATCAATCCATTTCAATCAGTTGAAACCAGACACGACATTCACACATAGTGTCCGCCTCCTTAGTGTGTTACGAGGCCTTGCAGCTTGTAGGGATCCTGAAGTGACCTATGGGTGGCCAGGCGGAGGATCAGGGTGAAGCAGAGAGCCCTGTGAGGGCCAGCCTGCAGATTAAACCAGATCATACTGGCACAGACTGGCATGGCCAGACTGGGTCTGGGTATAGACTGGGTCTGGGTATGGACTGGGGACCTCTCAGGTCTGTTTATGAGACCCAGGTCACATGAGAACGAACCAAGGATCCATGAAATCGAAGGGTTTTCGGTAACACTTTTTGAAGGGGTTATGACATAACACTGTCATTAACATGACATAACATCTGACATAGATGTTCATTAATGTTAACGACTGTTGCCATTAAGTGTCAATCGGTTGATAATGACACTTTCAATACAAAGTTGACATTGTTCTGGATGTCTTCGTCAGGACAAGTTGACATTAACCTATGTGACATAAGGTGTCATAAAGAAAAGAAACGATTTGGTGGCATGTGTTAACATTACATTAAATTCTCATAAGTGGTTGATTTTGACATTTTTTTTCATGAGACAGTTATATCACCTATATGTTTTTGCATGAAATTAACAAACTAAAATTATGAAGTGCATTAAAATGTATAACCTAGGTTGGCTCTCAAGTTCATATTAAAATCCAAACAAGTTACAGTCAACCAAACTGGGCACACCAATTAGTGTGAAGTAGCCTACAAGGTAAGTCCATGCCACCTGACAAAGATGGTCCAACAGCACTTTTCTGTCTAACAGGTGAGTTTAAGTGTCGTTTAGAAATCCTAATTGGATTTCCTTCAGCAATGGCTTGCCATCCACTCAGTCAACAGGAACTGGTCCATGGAAAAAACAGACCTATAGGCAAGGCCAGAAATTATTTAATTTAAGCAAATCTCTTAATTACATCAATACTGTGCTGTCCGAACAATATTGTGTTTGCAGGTTAAGTATTTACCAACCAGCTAACATCAGCTGGACTAGCTGCTAGGTTCTAGTGTTTTTCAACTCACCAATATAAGTGGATTCAGAGGGTGTTTCTTGAATAACCGATTGGTTCCTCTTCACACTGGACTCCAAGTTAGTACAGAGTTTGAGTCATTTCTTATGAATTAAAACAAGGTTTTTTTTCTGTTTTTTTTCTCAGCGTTTTGGTGCTTCTGACCTGTATGGAGCACCGCCGGTGTCAGATTGGTGCTCGGTGCTTGTTATACTGGTTATACTCCTTGGCTTGTTGTCAAGCATATCAAAAAGGGAATATTAACCCTTCATTTACTCTTCAGCAACTCATAGATTGTCTACAGTTCAGAACTAACATATTACCTGACCTGGGCTGCACATCTCTAACCTGTGTCATGCTTTTTGTGTGCAGAACCAAGTAATAGAATAGCTACAGGATAAAAGCAGTGTAGCCTGATATTGAGGTATCAAGCCTGACTTTACTTGGCAATACTAGTTCTGTATTACCCTGTACTTTGTGTACTGTAATATAAATGTGTACTGTTGGCTAATGTCGAGTGCTACCACATATCGTTATGACACCTTGGTTAAAGGTATTATCTGTAATGTCATCAAACAGCGACCTCTAGGCAAAAGATGACAACATGGTACTGCGCTTTGTTTACAGTTTTTGTTTTTGTCTGATGTGTGGATTGGATGTCAGTGGATATAGGGGAGGGGTTGCTACTGCTGGCCACACCTCAGACTAAAGTAGTCTAGCTTGAACTGCTGTAAACCGAGTTGGCGGCATCTGCAGCTGAAAACAGCCATGCACCGTTCGCATTAGGAAACAATGACTACCAAAGGACACCATCTCAAGTATCTTTGATATGTGATATGTCTGCACTGTGAGTTTGCGGAAATAATTGTCAATATCAGCTTTATTGTATTACTGATGCTTCCCTAAGAATTTCAAATAGATCCAGGTCTGGCAAACATATGATAATATGAGATATGATCAAAAGTAAAGGAGTTTCTATGGCTTTGCTATGCAGTGGATGGCCAAACTGGAGGGACAGATTGTGTCATGGTTAAAATGGTACAAAAAAAAAAGGATCATGTCTAAATCATGTCTTAGATGCAGCCTTTAGTCGTGTTTCGACCGCAGGACCTTCCTTCTGAGAAACTCAGTGCATTTTGACCACAGGAACCAGGGTCTAAATTAAGCTCAGGGGATATTTAACCTGCAAACATAAGACTGTTCTCACAGCACAATATTGATGTAACTGAGAGATTCGCTGAAAAAAAATTGTTTTTAATGCATAGGTATATCAACTATGAGGTTCACTTGAACATTTCATGTTGTAAACTGGGAGGGCTGCTGATTACCAGAGTCTCAGCGCAGCAAATGTCTGAGGCGGACTCATTTGCATAATCTTTGTGGGTCTGTAGGCTGCGGTGGAAATGCAGACAACAGTGGGCTGAAGGAACCATTTAGTTCCTTGAAAAGTAGTTCCTGGGAGTAAAAGTTCCGGGTACTTTGGGTTGAGAAGCGACTTTTGTAACGACACAAACCAACCGGCAAGTTGATTCCCCTCATTGCGTCTTTTTGTAATTTTTTTATTTGATCTTGCCTTGCGTTCCCGTGCCGTTCTAATGTAGAGGTTGTACACTCCCATGTTATATGAACCTCATCTGTGTTATGGCGTTTTTTTCTGGGGTTTTTTCAATTTCCATTTGCAGTGGGTCAAAGTTTAATTAACAATACTTTATATCCCATGATGCAACGGGGCCGACGAGAGCATCTGTCGCCATGGAACATTGGAACCAATTTGTCATCTGGAGAGAGAAAGAGAGAGAGAGCGAGAGAGAGAGAGAGAGCTATAATCCCACCGAGAGAGAGAGAGAGAGAGAGAGAGAGATGTAGAGAGAAAGATGGACATGGAGATAGATTGAGATAAGGGGGAGTGGGTATGAGGAGAGAGAGTGACATTATGGAGTGGAGGAGGAGAGAGGAAGAGGAGGAGGAAGAGAGAGAGAGAGAGAGAGAGAGACTGTAATCCTGTCTAATTCACTTAGTGTTGCGCTGAGGGAGCAGGATACTAAGAGGATTGGGACATTCTCAAAATTAGATCAGTAAGAATAACACACTGACTGGGAGAGGTGGAGGAGAGAGGAGGTGGAGAAGATAGAGGAGCAGGAGAGGAGAGGAGGATAAGAGCAAGACAGGAGAGATGGAGAAGCGATGAATAGGACATCCCTTCCAAACAGGGGATCTTTATCCCTATATTGTTTATCATCACTATTATTTGAATTATTATCATTATTATTATTACTACCTTGTTGTATACCTTTTCGAATTTGTTGCCCAGTTCAACACCTTATGCACATCTGGTGTTCTGGTTGGGGGATCTCCCATCGAATTGCCCATCTAAGGTTTCTTCCATTTTTTCCTTATCTTCTTTGGGAGTTTAGCCAGGGGGTGTTGTACCTTTGTGGGCCTGTGAAGCCCATTGGGACATGTATTGTGATTTTGGGCTATACAGATACATTTGATTTGACTTGACTTAAGAGTAACTCACGTCAGTCAGTTCATTTTCTTTTCTAAAGGATGGCGTTGCTTTCCCTGTGCGACTCACCCTGGGCTGTGCATAGCAAAATAAAATAAGACAGTAGAGCAGTTCTGCTCAATAAAAATGAACAAAAATACCTTAAACAGAATAACAGTAAAAAGAAAATAAGATAAAAATAAGATGCAAAAACGTTGAAATAGAAACACATAGCACAGAGACACTTACAAACACTGACTTGCATTCTGGTAAGAGTAAAAGTCCTCCACATTCAAAATTCTACACAGGTACAAAAGTATTTGATGTTGACTTTACTTGTATCAAAAGTACACATTCAGTATGAGGCTCCTGTATATTTCAGTGTGAGAGTTGAATCCTCAATGCAGTGACTTATGTAAAGGTTATGTTGGTGGTCCACACTGGCCCTGATTAAAGTTGCCAGGCCTGAACTTTGAAAGTGCATAATTTACATCAATTGATCATGTTTTGTATGCAAAATACTTTTCTTCAAAAAAACTTGCAACTGCAGGGTTCAGATAAATGTAGCGAATAAAAAAGTTGGATATTTCCTTTGACATGTAGTGGAGTAAAAGTATCAAGTTCCTTCTAGTATTTCAGAACTGTACTTAAAGGGGGCACTATTTTTTCGTCTCCATCATTTCATTGAGCTGCAATTAACGCAACACAAGGATTCAGTGTCTTCCGATGACATCACTGGAAGACATATTGAAACGCATTAACTCTCAATAACTGTCAAATTAAATGAATGTGTGCAAAACTGTTGAGAGTGTTGGGATATGTGAGATTATATGCACAATAAATCAGCAGTGTCTTTTAAGTGTCTTTTCCTTTAAGTGAGAGTACATAGTTACTTTGTACCCCTGATAGTACACTGGGGGAAGCAAGGTGGACTGGCACAAAGACTGTTGGAGAAGAAGTGGGCAGGGGTTGCCTAGCAAGCAAGACCTCGGGTCCATATCAATGGTTTAAAAAAGCTTCCCTTCCTCCATCCTCGATTCCTCCGTTACCCCCGAAAACTGAAAATTTGTCGCCGTATTTAAGGTCGTTCCAAAGCCAAAGGAAACACGCAGAGGAAGCCGGAGGTTTCCTTGTGCGTCTCCTCCAGCGGAGGATACATATGCGTGTCCTTATGCGGAAGTGTCTTTCGAAAGATCTCTTGACGTAGGCTGTTAAATGTATAAAGCACTTCCCACAAACGGCACTTCAAAACGGTACGTTGAGTGAACAAAGACGTTCCATTTCCTCTAACCTCTTCTCCTCGTGGCCCCTCCCTCGCTTTTCACCTGTGGCGTTTCGCTGAGGAATCATGGATGAGATACGAGGAAGAGACGCGAGCACACATCTATGAACCTTTGGAATGGACCCCTCCTTCACACCCAACTACTCTCTCTGGGGTGTTGGTCTAGCAAACTGTAGTTTTACCAACCATTCGACCACATGTGTATACACTCTAAAACTGAGTATAGTGATTGATTGGTCACAGATGGAATCATGGAATTGAGCATTGAAAAAGGGCCAATGATAACACAGAGGGCCTTCCATAGGGCCTTATATTAAGTCTTGAAATGACCAGTAAATGTTCTGTGATACTTTGGCCTGTTTGACCTACAACATTTGAAGTTGAGGATATAACTTTGCAATCACATGACTATTCAACATGTCTAAGCATAAGAGAGATTAGGTGAGACCATTCTTCGTGTTGTGGACGTTTAATTTCATTCAAATAGCTTGTCACAAAACATTTAGAAGTTGCGAGTTTTAATGTGTGGTTGTGGGGGATAGGGGATAGAGGAGAAGTTAGGCTTTATTCAACCTAACAATCATATCCATGAGAGGTGTGTGTGTGTGTGTGTGTGTGTGTGTGTGTGTGTGTGTGTGTGTGTGTGTGTGTGTGTGTGTGTGTGTGTGTGTGGGGTGGGTGAGGTGGGTGGGTGTATGTGTGTGTGTGTGTAGGCAGA